>JXSR01S000547.1:50029-60899 GCA_000969725.1 Ophiothrix spiculata | reverse complement strand
AAAAAATCACATATTTTCTGCTTAAAAACCGACTAAATTTGCATATTTTGCGCCAAAACTTTCAGAGAAAATTACTAGCCACCCTTACCACCAACTTGCATCGCTCCATGCCTCACCAGTTCCGAGAAACGAGCCCGGACGGAAGGACGGACGGACGGACAACCAGAAAACATAATGCCTCTGGCGGAGGCATAAAAATAAGTGAGTTGTGAAAAAAGTGAGTAAAATGAAGAGTTACCACCTCAAAATGTCAGCAAGTCCTTGTGATGAGTTCAATTTTTATGTCAAGTCCAAGCATATAGACCATATCGATAATTGACATAATTAGTTATGAGTGAAAAAGATGCAAGTTACCAACAATGCTACTAGTAAGAGCAATTTTCTTTGATGTGTGATATCCATATGCCATGAGGAATTATAAATGTTAAATCATACGAATATAACTCACCAAAAGCGACTTGCTGCTAATTATTTGTTGTAACTCACTTTTCTTTTCTTTTAACTTGCTACTCCTAACTCTTCATGAAACCTTAAAAGAAAAAAAAAACTCACCACAGGGACTTGTCAAAACTTCATGAACTAACTTTCTGAATTCACATTTTCAATATGGTTCCTTCTTTATTCACCAAAAATCTATTCCCATTTGCACGTTCAGATATTTAAAAGACAAGGACATGCTTTGAGGAATTGCATTTTATGAATATTGTTTTATTGAACTTGAAAATGTAATTTTAGAAAACTTTAAAATACATTTTTAAAAATCTGCCTAAATTGTTATCCAAAGTTGATGGAGTATTGTTTTTTTCAAATGGAACAATTAGTATATCAATATTGGCATTCGTTTCATAAAAATGTTTCTTGATAAAAAAAGATTCTTGATCCAAATTAATAAGGATCTTTTAAATCTAGAATAATTTGGAGCGCTGAAAGGCAAATAAAAGATGAGTTGAAGTGGGGAACCACAATGCCAAGCAAGCATGACCAGATCCCTTTCCCCTCCCTAACACTCCCTTTGCAAAGGTGTTGGGGAAAAATGACCCTCTTATCAATTTTTGAGCCTCATCCAAGGAATAGTACTGGTGAGATTGGCTGGTAGCGGTTTTACTGGGAACTTTCATGTCTACATGTTGAATTTTTGCTTGTGTGAATAGTTATAATATTATCACACTATTATGTCGACACGAAGGCAGTTAATCAATTTACATAGAACCATGTAAATTGTTTTCTTGATTTGTTCCCTTAAATTTTTATTTTAAATGCCATAAGGTTTTGAACATATTGGTTGTTTGTAATAAAATAAAAAAGCTGCTATGTTAGTACCCCTACTTCTGGGCAAGGATTCAGCTTTAAAAGATGCCACGGAAATTAGTTTTTTATCAAATCCAAGTCAAACAGTTTAATATATTTCTCCAAAATTCACCAGCTCTTTTAGAACAATGTCAACAAACTGCTCAAATTTAGAAACAGCTTTGAAACTTGATTACAGGATTCCTGCGAGGGTTACCATCTTTGTCGTACGTACTTCAATCAAACTTCAAATTTGCATTTGCCCGAGAAAAACTTTGACAATTTCATCTGAAACTTCACCTGCAGCAATTCTGCACTTGTCATTAGTTTGAATTCATCAGAAAATGGCACCTGGATAACGTTAGATTTACTCGGAGATTTATTTGGGAAAATAAATCTTTTTCTATTGCCATATCTCTGCATTTGCAAAATAATTTTTTTAAATGATAACAAATATGTTGTTGAGATTCTTTGCAAGATCTGCTATTCTAGATTGTATAGTTAAAATTTCTTTAAAACAAAATGCAGTAAATTTCGTTATTTTGTCTGAAATTGATCTTAATAATAAATTTGATAAAAAACATTACATGAACATCATTACATTTAACCACAATGGTAAGGCTAAAAAATTCTTCTTTTTTGATTTGTAACCATCAATGAGATATTACAAGTTTGGAACTTACAACTGCAAATCAACAAATGGTAATTGAACAAGAAATTGATCTTAAAAATAAATTTGATAAAAAACATTACATGAACATCATTACATTTAACCACAATGGTAAGGCTAAAAATTGCTTCTTTTTTGATGTGTAACTATCAATGAGATATTACGAGTTTGGAACTTACAACTGCAAATCAACAAATAAATGGAAATTGAACAAGAAATTAACTCTCATCTGCTGACCCTCATTGCTTCGAAAAGGATAATCTGTCAACATTTAGCATAGTCATGTGAACAAAATATTTTTTGGAAGATAAAAGGGTGTTCATCCTTATTTTTGTGATATATTTTCAAGTGACAAATTATGTGTTGCATTATGTATCGCATTACATGCAAGAAGGAAACGCAAAGAAAATTTGGTTTGCAATTTACATATTTTGATGAGAAAAGACATGCAAAACCAGGGCCATTACACAGCTGACCTTTTGCCGTGGGGTCAAAAAGAACTTACAGAAGTCTTTATACAAAAGAAAATTTGAATGAATAATTCATGTCCTCATCTCTGTACGTTACTGTTACAACACCTGCTTGGCCATTTATGCATTGCCTCAGAGATATTTCTTGACAAATATTGACTAACCTAGGGGTCCTTGTTGCAATTATAGAGTACATATACTTTTGGACTATAGATTTTGCATAGTACCTTGAGGTGAAAATGGACAAGATGTGAATTTCAGAAGCATCGTTTATGGCTGAACATCAACTAAAATAACAAAACAAAAGAATTCTTTAAAAGACAGAAAACAGCTGTATGTGGTTTAAAGTGGTTTAGCAAACTTTGTTTTGATTATGATTTTGTTAATATATTTTATGATATAAAGTGATCTGGACACAAAGTTTATAAAACCTTTTATGTCCGAACAATATGGATTCTTCAGCTGTAAATGTACAAACTGTAAAACGCTTTGACTCAATATTACCAATACCCTTGTACTTTTGAATGTCTGTAATTCGAACTAGAAGTCCAGAAAACTTTGCATGGCTTGACATTTTAACGCAGACACGACACATCTATGCTAGACTAATGATTGCAAATGGGTTGAGTCGTACGTTTAACTCTCCAAGATAAAATCTTTGGCCTCTATTTTATGCCTTTCTTGAGTAACTTTTCTTTACTTTGCCCGATGATTTCGATCCGTCTGATACAAATTAAGTCTTTGAAAACATGGGAGATTTATTCAGAGGAGTCTGGTGATCAATACATAGAGGTGAAGAGGAGTTTGTAATCAATGTTGGAGGTGATGGTACACTTGGATTGGGTCAGTCTGGTTTGTTTGTTTTTAAAGAGGCCTTAAATGTCTTACTGGTTAAAAAATGCTTTCACTTTGCGGCAAAAAGAAACACTTTGGTTATTTTCTAGATATATCAACTGGTGTTTTTCTACATAGCCAGTGCTACATTGTGGTGATGGTGAGATTTGTAAATGTCCAACAGAAAAGTAAAGAACAGAAAAAGAAAACAAGTTTAATGTCAGAAATATATAGCTTTCTGGGTTTTTGTTTTTGAATGAATGCGTTTATCTCAGTTTCATCTTTTACTCGCTGACAAAGTTTGACAGACAATAAGTTGACTTTGTGGATATCGGAAAAGTCCATGAAGGTGTCATTTACATATCTGCAAATTCCATGTAAAAAAAAACTTATAACATGGAATTTGCAGGTATGTAAACAAGTGAAAAATGATCAGGGCAGACATTACAGCTGGTTTAAGCTGATTGGTCACATTTGTTCTGAAAATAATGTTGTGTGTTGTAGATATCTACTGGAGATAGATATGTCCATCATTCTATCTACTGTGGACAGAGGAGTATCTACTAGCTATATGAGCTATCTACTGGAGATAACAAGTCAAGATAGCTATCTACTGAAGCTATTCAGATGTGCTGGAAAGTATTTAAGACACATTTGCTTTCAAAAATAATAATTTTA
Organism: Ophiothrix spiculata; assembly: GCA_000969725.1. NCBI lineage: Eukaryota > Metazoa > Echinodermata > Ophiuroidea > Amphilepidida > Ophiotrichidae > Ophiothrix > Ophiothrix spiculata. Next base: position 56,960 of record JXSR01S000547.1, on the reverse strand, counting down.
ATGCTTTCAATGTACTCTTTCTGACATTAAACTTTTTTTTTCAGTTGTAACATTTCTGAACAAGAGGTATGCTGTATCTACTGGAAATAGCTATATATATGAGCTATCTACTGCAGATAACAAGATAGCTATCTACTGAAGCTATTTAGATGTACGGGAAAGTACTAAGACACATTTGCTTTCAAAAATACTCATTTTAATGCTTCCAATGTACACTCTTTGTGACATTAAACTTGTTTTTTCAGTTATAACATTTCTGTACAATTCCTTAACTAAAAAGACACTGTACACTGAAACCAGCATAACAAAATGAAAAATTCAAACCATTTTTCACGTTTTTGCATTGATAGACATATTTAAGCCATATCATATTCTTGACAAATGAAATGAATTTAAAGATGACATTTCAAATCACCAGTGTAAGTCAGCGCTTACCCTTTTCTTACATCTTTTTCATATTTCACTCACAGCATTCCGACAAGATATGTTTGGAATAAAACACTGTTTCTTTTGAGAAATTGAAAGCAGTTGATCATTTGAGCTCTTAGTATGATTGGGGATAACAACATGTCATGTCTGGAGATAAGACTTGATAAATGGCACAAAGAGATCAGATGAAATGCAGCGCTATATGTCAAATGACTACCACCTTACAGAGAAAATGAAGTCAATGGATTGGATTATACTATGCAGCATTGGAATGCATATTCAACTTCTTTGGAAATCAGACAATTTCCGGATAGAAATCAGACAATTTCCGGAACAATTTCAAGATGGGGGCAGGAGGGGGGGGGGGTGGTTGCCACCTCGGAAAATTTTAAATCGCCATTTTGAAAAATATCTGCATGGTACTCACATTATTATTTGATGAGGACATGCCACTCAAAATCTGAAACCCATACCCATGTTTAAGGGTATTTAAGGCCAAAAATACACATTGGCCAAACAATGATTTTTATTGGACAACTTTGGACCCATTTCAAGGTGTTTTGCCTTAAAAATTGCTGATTTTACCTATTTTGTTCTTAATTTTTCAAAATCTGTGTATTTATATGGAAAAAATGTGAGACATGACTAGATTTTTCTGTGAAAAGGTAACCCATTGAAGCAGGACATCTCTGTATATCTAAATGTGTGTACCATTCCCAGTCAAATCCAGATTTATCAAACTCTAATCCTAAAATTTCAGTAAAAGCCTACTCAAAAATATTCCTTATCTATAAAGCAAAATACTCAGACTCTCAAATTTAGAAGTCTAATAAAGTTCTTATACTATTCAACTTCTTTCTATAATAAAAATAGCAATGTCAAATTAAAATCCCTCCAAAGATTCAACAAAAAACTGATTTCATAATTCAAAATGAACTGATGAAAATATAAGTCGTCTCTCAATATTCAAAGATTTATAGCCATATCGTATTTTTGACAATCAACTAAATTCCACAGATGACATTTCAAATCACATTTGCAGGAAGCCACTTACCCTTTTCTTGCATCTCAATCCAATTTCATCTCATTTATGGAAGATATGTTTGGAATAAAACACTTTTTCTTTTGAGAAATTGAAAGCAGTTGATCATTTGAGCTCTTAGTATGATTGGGGATAACAACATGTCATGTCTGGAGATTAGACTTGATAAATGGCACAAAGAGATCAGATGAAATGCAGTACTATGTCAAATGACTACTATGAAAATTTTACAGAGAAAAATTGAGTCAATTGAATTGGATTTCTTGTTAGAGTTTTGGAATGCATGTTCAGTGTTCAAGGAAATTTACACACATTGATGTAAACAATAAAAAGTTTTCTTCTGAATATGTGGTTGTCTATTTCATATAAGAAATGTATGACTTTTTAATGAGTTCCAGTAAATGTAAAGAACAAAAAAGCAAAGACAGGACAACTTCAGTATACATATCTTTGTTACTTGTATGAGCTTTTGGGTCTAACAGCTCTCTTGTTAATCCAAACACGTTATTCAATAGGGACAAAATTACCTTGAAAAAGGCTTGCTAGTCCCAAAAAACCCCCAAAACAGCTTGCTAGTCTGAGTGTTCAAAAAGGCTTGGCAGTCCGCATTTTCAAAAACGCTTTCGACACCAAATTTTTAAAACAGTTCCAAGTCTAAATTTCAAAAACAGCTTGATAGTTCATATTGAAAACCGGCTCTCTAGTTCCAAAATTCAAAAGAGGCATTCAGACAAGCGAGCCTTCTAAACATTTGCGCAGGTGAGTCTTTTTATAAAATTGGACAAGAGAGCTGTTTTTGAAATAGGGACTAGCGAGCCTTTCCATTTTTTAATTCGGACTAGTGAGCTCTTTCATAAAATAGGATGCATAAATGATTCTAAATTAATATTCTGGATAAAAAATGTCCATGTTAATGAATATTTTGTAGAAAATGAATGCAATTCATGTCAAGGACTCCCTCATGATAACCCCCATTGGAGGGTCACACCTGTATCCTGTATGCAAGTCTCCCCCCCCCCCCCCCCCCCCCGGATATTTGTGTGGTAAAGAAACATTCACTGCTGCAAAAACAAGACGTTTTCCACATTATGATGTTTTCATCTGATTTGCCAGTTTTCCTGTTCATCCTCACTATTCTTACTTTTATTACTTCTTCTTGACAAAAAATTGCCCCTGGAAATCGCTTGAATAAACACACGGTTTTTATACCGCCTGGTTTATATATAAAATATTGCCTGCGGAAGTGACAGCAGTGAACTAAGAAATACTTGCATCGATGTTTATAAAGTGATGAAAATCTCTTGATTTGTCAGTTTTTTTATCGGCATACAGTTCATGTTGAGTTTTATGTGTTGTTATGTAAGCTCATAATGACATAACCTGCGAGTTGGAATTGTTAAGTAGTCCATGTCGTTGAACTTTAACAAAAACGAAGCCAGCGGGCACGGAATTGCGATCAACTTGTTTCATTTCGTTTTACTCGGATATTTAGAATTGAGAGAAACCATGAATAAATGGGACAGCATTTTAATGAATGTAATTTGTGTAGAAAATATTTATCTTAATCAAGAATAATTATGTCAAATTAGGAGTACATACCGCAGGGTGTTTCTATTTCAAATTCATGTAAGTTCATGTTCATGATCATGTTGTTATAGGATGGTGATACTGATCCTTATCAAAAGGTTCATGTTTTAAATCAAGTACATGGATTTATTCACTTGAAATTTATGTCAATGGTTGCAAATGAGTTATCAATTTCAACAGGGTTAAGTTTGTTAAAAGCAGAGTTACTTCAAGAGAACTAAGCAAGGAGCGACGATTATTGTGCGCGTGGAATATTCTTGGAGCTCAGGTTGAAGGTAGGCATAACTTTGAAGAAGAGAAGATATTGTGAATATCCCATCATGCACTGCTTCCTCTATAGAGTGGAAACTTACTTGAAGTTCAAAACAGAGGCTAATGCTTACTTGTTCCAAGTATTCTAGCCATGGCTAGAATACTTTGCTTGTTCATGAGCACATTAGACCAAGTATTCAGGCTAGAATACTTTGATTAGACTTACTCATTTTTACCATTGCTGTAGGTTCCATAAGACCCTAAGTTGGAAAACCTGGTTGCACATATCTACCAAAATGTGTTGAGTACCCCTATCACTTAGTCTGGGGCTATCTCTAATCATGACAACCTTTGGTGCCATTTTTCTGAAATTGTCTTGCCATATTTTGACTGTATAATTACACCAGATTCCATCTTCAATATCCCTTTTTTTTCTCCTTGGAAACAAGCCAACCTACATTCACATAATACCAAAATAAAGCAAATGAACACTTAATATATCTTACAGGCCTAAACCCCTGCCTATGCCTTACTCAGGAACTTTTAATATTGATTCGCAACAATTTCTCATTAACAGATATTCAGTGGACTGCTTTGGATTTTGATCTCTTAATGGGAAATGAAGAAAGTGTAATACACATATATATATATATATATATCATTCGAAAGCTGAGATTATAGAGAATCAATAATAAACTATATTTTTAATATTTGTGATGTTCCGCTCATTTCGCCGGAGCACACTTCATATATCACATAGTCTGGGGCTTTCTCTATTCAGGTCTACCCTTTGCTCCCATTTTCCATACTTTTCTTGTCATATTTTCACTGCATAATTACATCAGACTCAATCTCTTATGCCCCTTATTTTTCTTTTTTCAAATCAACCCAACCTAGTTCCACATAATACCAAATCAAAGCAAGTGAACAACAATCATATCTTGCAGCCTTATCTTATGTTTACATGCATTATGTATAGTCTAGGCCTGAATAAGGAAGGGGGTTCTTCTATACGAAAAGTAAACATGCTTTTTAAAATTCAAAATTTAGTTCACAAATATGATACTGTTTGTTAGCATTTGGTTTAGGTATGTTTCATTTAGTTTTTTTTTTTTTTTTTTTTTGGGGGGGGGGGTTGTTTTTGTCTTGCACATTGTGCATATGCACTGCAATGTAATAGATAAACAAAACAACGATCACCAGAATGTCTAGGATATTTTTCTGAAGGAGGCTTAATGGTGCGATTACACTGTGACGACTTGTATCGACGGTAACGTATTTGCAACTAAAAAGTTGTAATTGAAAACAACTGATAGTAACAATAGTGTGCGTGACTAGCAGCGTGTGTAAGCGTTAACTGACTTTAACTAACGATGATGGGCGTAAAATTCAAAACTGAAATACGCAGGTCTACGTTGCTTGTCGTTGCCCCCAAGTCGTCACAGTGTAAACGCACCTTTAAGAGGCTTGGTCCTTCCCCCTCTCACACATGACAGGGTTTAGTCCAGACACAGTTATGATAACATCACAAATTTTACAAAGCAGATGTTTTACGAAATAAGTAGGTCTTGCACTATTCATTACATATTCAATAACAAAACGAAACTGACTCAGAACATGCATGAGTACGGTGTCACATCCCCTCTCTTTCATCCTCCTTGGCATGATCTGCTCCGTCACTTCCCCCTTGCCCTTCTTGGCATCATGACCTGATTCATACATCGTTAAGATAACATCACACATTCAACAAAGCAGATGTTTTAAGGAATAAATAGGCCTTGCTTTACATGTATACATTCAAAGCAAGACTGCCGACTCCGAACCTGTTATGTGTGTCATCTAACAGTTATATTTACCCAGGGGGAGCCACTCACACATATTAAAGGTACTGGTATGTGCCAGGGCCAGAGCTAAGCCCCCCCCCCCCTTTTTTTAGGTCTCCACCCCAGTGGCGGATCGTGATATGGTCATAGTGGTGCTGTGCACCACTCTTGATTTCTCCCCCAAAAAATTTTTTTTTGTACACAAGTTAGCATAACTGATTATTTAATTACAATTGAAGAAAAACCTCCAAAATTATGTGAAATATTATATTTTCTTTAAATCAAGCTAGTCCATATTACTGCATGTTCTGTGTATTCACCAATCACCATTACTCATGGGGGATTTTTAAGTCCACGATAGTACATGTACCAACACCAGTACATGAAAATAAACTGGCAACTGACTGAGTGGTGCTGAAGCAGATCTGCTCCACTATGTCCTATTATAACAGTACAAAAGTTTTCCATTGACTTCAATGTGGGTTAGATAGTGTTTCAGTGGTGCTGAGAGGCTCTCTGCTCCAATTACCTAACCTTTAACACAGCCTAGATTTACTCATACATACCTGTAGTTGAGATTTCATCTAGAGACTAAGTTTGGAATTTGAGGATTTATAATAGCCTTGTACTGGGATTGTGGTTTTAGAATTCTAAGAAAAGTTGTTGTGTTATCACAGTAAAATATTTCAGGGTGAATAAAACTCTAATTAATTTAAGTTTAATATGCAGTACAGGTATCAGTTGAGGAATTAAAATATGGTTGTATTTGGACACTCTTTTGAAGTTATGTTATAAGCATTTTGACCACCCTTCAAGGTAAGTTTGTGTTGAATTATTGAATGGCTCATTCACTTAGTATGCCAAATTGAATATTGTTTCAAACCACTGTCATACCTAGTAGTATGGAAGTAGGTAAATTTAAAATCTCACATCAAATGATTCCCAACCATCAATGATTTGCCTCCACTATATTATTTAGTAAAATGATGAAAATATTACAAAAAGTTCAAGGAAAAGGTGACTTTTACAGGTCAATTTTCAAAAAATTTCCGAAGGCTGAGGGGGGCACATCCCCCCTCAGGCACCCCCCTATTCGTGCTTCGCACTCACTATTCGCGCTCAAATTGCACCACCCCAGGCAAACCCCACCAGCCGCCACTGCTCCACCCCATTCCCCATCATGACCCTCATTTCTATATAGCTTACACTAGCCCTGATTTCAGTGCCTTGTCCTACACCCACCCAGTGTCCAACAGCCTCTATCCACAGCTGTTTACCTCCCCCAGGCAGCACAATAGACTGGGCTCGTTGCTGGGTCCGGCCGTGGGAGGGGAGATCAGAAGAACGGTACTAGTTCTAACTTACATCAACCATGCTTTCAACAACAACAATATTCCTTCAAACTTATGAGAATAAAATGATATAATGTAAGAACTTTACAGAAAAAGGAAAGATGTAGTATTTCCGCATAAAACCTTTTTTATCCATATCTCAAAAGCCATTTATCCACGTAGATCATTTTTTGACATAGTCTGTATTTGACAGAGTCTATATTTTATATATCTTAAGATCTAAACAGGAATTGCATTCAATACAATTGAAAGTAATGCATGTTGTATATATTACTACATTTTGTCCAAGAGCACTTGGTAGACATGTATAGTCAAAAATCATTTTCTCCTCTTTTCGCATATAGGCCTATATTTATGAAATTATTATAGGCCTATATAAAATTGCAAAAAAATTCTGAGGTGTCTGTATGCGAGCGATTTTTTGTATTTCACCTACTTTACTGTAC
>JXSR01S000547.1:20222-47952 GCA_000969725.1 Ophiothrix spiculata | reverse complement strand
CAACTGTTAGGCCTGAAACATTTAAAAACGAATATATCCAAATTGAGGAAGATGGGGTAAAAAAATCGCATCATTTGGAGGAAAAAAATGGGGTCAAAACAAGTCATCCTGGTGCTCATGTTTTGTCTAAGCATAAAAATGTCTGAGCTTGTGCCAGAAACTTAAATATTCTATAGGGTTACATGCTGGTAATGAGCTAATGAATATTAATTGATATGGTACATTTTAATGAAATGTGTACTTGTGATGTATTTGTGTATGGTCCATGATATCTGCCATTTTTTATGGTGACAGAAGATCAAATATCTATCGGAAGAAATGTGCATTTATTCATACTATAGATAAGTCACTGAAACATGACTTTTTGATGATTCTAGGTTGTTTGAACATTTTTAAGATTGCGGAATTACTAAGTGAGGGCAGTGTACACTCCCGCTCTAAAGTATTTCCGCACAATTAAAAAGGTTAAAAAAACTTGTTTTTTATATTAAACGACCTAGAATCATCAAAGACTCATACTAGTATAGGTAATTTATCTATTCAATATGAATAAATCGATGGTTCTTTTAATAATTGATCTTCCATTGCTATAAAAATGGCTGATTTCATGGACCATATACAAATACTCCACAAGTAAAAATCTTATTACTATGTAACTAATCAAGTTTTTATAACCTCATTACCTACGAACAGGATAGAATATTTTTAGGTTGTAAGTTTTAAAACAAATGCGCAGAAATGTATCCTCAATTTTTTATGTTCAGACAAAAGCAGTAATGCATTGTATGGCATATTTTCAAATGCAATGAATACAGATTTAAAATAGTTACTTCGGTAATTATACAATATAGACTCTGTCAAAAAATGATGAAGATCGGATAAACGCCTTTTGAGATATGGCTGAATAAAGGTTTTGTGCGGAAGTACTTTAGAGCGACAGTGTACAGTCTATAGTTAATACCGCTATGCTGTTACAACTTTAAAGTTGAAATGGGGCAGGTGTTCTCCTATTTCTTTATAATTATCTCTGGAATAATAAACTACTTTAAAATGCCCTGACCTCATTCTTGTGAACCTAACATAAAATGCAGAACACACTAGATAAGGGTAACTCAATTCCAGTAATATAGACTGCTGTGAAATGACGGTAGCAGACATCCAATTAAATCTAAAGAAGGTTGAAATTTGCCGATCACAATACTCTTTACGATTATTACAATATCTGCTAAAATTTGCTGATGTTGATCTGTTTTGACACAGAACAAGTTCTGTCTATGAACAAACTATTACCAAAAATAGAATGGTTCAAAAACTTTGTTTGTAAACTATAGCAATAACAATAACAATAAAAAATATAGCTCTGCATGAAATGTAGTACAGTGCAACCTGGTTAACACAAACTCTGTTAACACAAAAGCCCTGATAACACAAAATTGTTGTTTGGTCCCAAGTGTGATTTTTTAATGTGAATTCAATCGGATAACACACAATTCTGATAACACAAACTAAAATCATTGTCCCCAGTGATTTTGTGTTATCGAGGTTCCACTGTAGTAACAATCACAAAGTCAGGCCACTGCTTAAAGGTGCAATCCATGATTTTGATGAAAACCTCACCTCTTTCATAGCTAAATAAAAAGAGGACACAATCTCACTTGATTCTGGCCATTCATTTTCAAGTTCAGTTCGGCGGAACTCACAATTCGGATACGTATCTGAATTTGGATACCCATGTACATTCTGTATCCAAATTGTGATACCCGTATCAGAATTAGGATATGGAGGGTATCTGAATTCTGATACGCCTGTCGTGGCACAGGAAAAAATCGATAGCGCAAGCAGGCAAGTGCATGTAGAACATCTTTCTTGCATCTATGATAAATCTATCTGTGGAAATGTCATTTCCATCTGTGCAATTCCAGCGGGAAAGCCTCGAAACACGTCCTGATAGCTCCTTATCACAGAAGACAACATAATTTGGCCAAAACTTTCTTAGAATTTAGATGACAAATGATGATAATGTTATTGACTTTTATACATACCGGTATGGTGCGCGGGAAAGCTGAATATTAATTTCAGCTGATATCCCGTTTCAGCTGTTTTTAATCCAAATTCAGATACGGGTATCAGAATTTTGATACGGACTATCTAAATTCTGGTACGTATCCGAATTGTGAGTTCCATCGAACTGAGTTACAAGCTTATTAAAATTTAAAAATCCCACTATGCCACCATTTTGTAATTACAGCTGGGTCCTCAAAATTACACCTTTTCTCAAAACTTCAAGCACATTTGCACGGTTTAGGATTTGTGACATATATCGGTAAAATGTCCTTTTTAGCTAAAAAACTCTATTTTGATAGAGGTGACCTCGGGGATGAAAAGTGGATCATGAATTGCCCCTTTACGATAAAGTCTCAATATGTCTTACAACTGGCTATAGCCAATAATGTGACATTTTTTGACCATTTTGTCAATGGCACCTGTATAGGGAAGGGATATACTGGTGTGCATTTTTCTAATGGTGCTTAATTTTAATTAAGAGTTAATTAAGAGAGTTTGTGAAACTTTTTAGAAGGTCCCAATTTTGAAAAAAAAATGGTAAAAAATCATCAGCATTCTCTAATCGAAAAATGGTTGTAAGGATAATTATGGCCATACCTTTACGTAAATAGTACATCACAATTAAGCATGAAGGGAGGGAGCTCAGAAAAATTATGCTTCATACAATAACAAAATGGCGACACTAAGCATGAAGATACAAAATAACTTAAAAAAGGTGTTTTGACTTAGTTGCCATTTATTCTTATACTAAAATGATCTTTTCTGCAGGTGCAGATATTCTGTATCTGATACCGACACTACCTTGGTTTTAAATTCAATATAGATTTTGCATATTGTTCCATTTATCATATAAACACAGCCCCAATAACACAAACTATGTCAGATTCAATTTGTATAACAAAATACTTATAGCACAAATTTGTGGCTGGCAAATGATATATTTTGGTAATTGATTGTTGCATTCTGTGTCTTCAAACAGACATTTTATCTGTCTCAACTTTGACCTTTCTCTTTCCAGGAAGTTGACAAATGGGATATAAAACACCACAGAATTTACATTCCATAATTGTAGCAATACATATATAACAAGATCATTTACAACAACAATTTTGTAGCAAAGTCTTTAACTGAGTGAGAGTTTTGAATAGCTTATTAGAAGAGCCATATCAACTTGACCTGCAAACCAGGGACAGATGTTTCGTGAAATCTAAAATTTAAGTTTATCATAGTGCACATATGCATCCTTTCCAGAAACATCCTACTGAACCACCTTAAATTCAAATGCTTCAATTCTCCTCTTCTTTATTTTTCTTTCCTTTCTCTTTCTTTTCTTTTCTTTTATCTTCCCTCCTGGAATGAGCAATTTCCCATGCCCTCCCCCCCCCTCCCCATGCTTCTCCTGATTTGTTTAACCATCAAGTACTCTTAATTGTAAAGTCTATGTACTGTAAGGTCAATCAAAGCGTCTTTTACTCCTAGTGGCCTCATGGAAAGAAAAACAATTTATATTTGATCATTCCTTAGTAAAACAGTCAACTGGACTTGTCCTGTGAAAAAGATTGAAAATGGATAAAACTGCACAAATATATAGACAGCCTTGGAAATGTGAAGTGACACAACCAGTTTTCTTAGTCTAGTCTTTGACAAAGACTCATGACTCAATGCATCTTTAGCATGTGCATATCAGAAGTTTCTTTAAGAATGCAGAACAGACTACTCAGAGCAGGTGATTTTGACTTGGAAAAAACCTTGGCTTCATTTGAAAATATCCTGATGCTGTTTTTTTTTCTGTTTGATTTTTTTTTTACCATTCAAAGCTGTCAAAATACATCGCATCAAGTCTTTTTTAAATTGTTGACCGTCAATATGTAAGCTTCACTGATTTTTACACCTGCAAACTCTAGGGTAAGATATAAAATAGAAAATCTTAAAAGACGCCTTGATGAAATCCTGAAATTAGAAAATTCAATTTCAAAATCAAACATTGAATGTTCAATGATATGTTTCTGTACTAATCTTAAATAGCGGCAATATAATACATTGAACCCGGGGGGGGGGGTCTTAAAAAACAATTGTACGGGGATGCTCAAAGTAGACTTCAGAATTTTGACCATCTCTATACCTCAAAAAGCGTGATTTTGAGACCCATCTCTATACCATTTTTCTAGAAAAAGCACCCAATTTAGGGCAAATTGGGTGCTTTCTTTGCAAAATTTTCCGAAAAACACCCAATTTTGCAAATTGGGCGCATTGGGTCTGTGACGAAAACCCACCCATCAATATACCAAAATTACGAAAATGCACCCCAAAACCTTTGAGCATCCCCGTATACCATTTGTCAGTAAGAACCCCCCCCCCAGGGACATTGAAAACATGCAAATTTCTCATATATCAGCATAACACTTTTTTCTTATAAGAAAAGACAAAAATATCCTGTACAAGGTTTAATTTCATCATATAGTCTAGCCTACACTCTAAGAAATTTTCCGTAAATTTTACGGTAAAATCACTGGCAATTTGGTTGCCAACACTTTACCGTAAAATTTACAACTTGCCGTAAATTATTCTACGGTATTTTAGAAATTTCCCGTAAATTTTACGGTAAAATCCCTGGCAATTTGGTTGCCAACACTTTACCGTAAAATTTATAACTTTGCCGTAAATTAATATACAGTATTTTACTGGCCATACCAAGGGACAATATGCAGCCTTAGTACAATAACTACAAATATACTTTATATTTAGTATATATTTTCTGTGGTGTCAAATTGTCTTTTTTGCTAATAATTTACGGAACTTCCCCGTTTTTTCCACATATTTACGTCAAAATCCCGTAAAAATACGTCAAATTTACATTTCATCCGTAAATATTTTCTTACGGGAATTCACCGTTAAAAAATACTGGTTTTCTACCGTAAAAATACGGTCATTTCTTAGAGTGTAGCCCTAAACAAACATAAGCTTAACCAACAATTTTACCTAGAAGCATTCATTTCAAAAAAAAAGGCCAAGCTATTAATTCAACATGTCTACCCAAGGGTTATAAAGGTTACACCACTTCCATGTAACCCCACCACAAAATAATTACCAATCCTCAACTCTACCACAGTATCCAAAGGAATTTTCCCAAATCTAAATAAAACAAGTATTTAAGTAAGCTTTAAGCTTAAACTTTTCATTACCTCAAAGCAGTCATGATGTCAGTGACATGGGGAACCAAGCCTCTGGCAAAGCGAAATGACCTAGGCATGTTGCAGATGATTTGATTTCACCAAATTTGAAATCAGAAACGGGAAAGTCAGCGAGGGGAATCACACCTCAAATTAACTTAATTTTAGAACAACAGAGAAATGTTGTAATGTCATGACATTCATTAAGAAAAAGTGTCTAGTTTCACAAACATGGCATAATCAGATTTTGAGACTCGCATTCAATGATACCACAAAGATAAGGACAAAGACGGCTTAAGTATGTCTTGAAAACCATTGGCAGCGGAAATCATTTTTGAAAGGTTCTTTTGAGGAAATAATCATAGCTACAATACACCTACATAATTCAAAGCTCCCCCCCCCCCATATTTTGGATTACTTGTTTTACCATGGTAAAGCCAATTGTGTCTATTTTTTTCCGACAATTTCCTGAAAAGGGAGTCCACATATTTTTGTACACAGGTGTGGGACACAAACTGTCCATGTATATATTATGTACCATTATATTATAGTACTTAATTTTGTACATTTTTTGTGATTTTTATGCATACTTTTCGAGAAAATAAAAGTCCATTTCCATATGATTTATCTAATATTCTTGTATACCAAACTTTACTCAAAATTAAGTCAGTTACACAAATCACTCTTTTTAATTTTATATAATTCAAAAATGTGCAAAATAGATGGCATTAGATGCATCAATCACTCATAACAAATTTTGTAACATGCGCAAAATGTGCTAAATTTACTTGATTTGCTCATTTTTTACCATGGAATATAAATGTAAGAAAAATGCGGAGTATGTGGGTGTGGGAGCCATAGCTTACAGGAGATATTTCATAACCACAAAATAAACCACAAGGAGTTTCCTACTCTTTTTGTAGGATTAAGGGAAAAAAGCTAAGATTAACTTCCTTGACAAGAGGAATCAAATTATTTTAAAAAAATGGTTGGGCATTTTTTTTCTTCAAAAAAAAAGTTTTCCATCTATTAAGAAGGTATTTTTTTTACTGATTAAATGATGAGCCAATCTCACAGTTTAAAACTTCACAAGACACACTAAAAACATGTAAATTTTCCTGAGTATTATATTTAAATTTAGCATACATTTTTTGCATATTTAGCTTTGGGAAGTAAGTGAAATTCAACTCTGATGCTACAAAACACCTCAAATTAAGCTTGAAGTCATTTACCAAACATAAAAATCAAAATACAGATATCAATGACATCTTATGCAAAATGTAAAGATTTATGATTTAATTATTTAACATTTGTGTGATTTAACACAGAACATTATTGATAAGTTATGAATTATTCTTTTTAACTAAATATGTTTATTAAAGGACGGTCACAAACAGCAGACATATTCCTTTTGATACTATTCTAATTTATTCATTTTTTTTAATGTTTGTTTTCTTTCAATGAAGTGATTTTCACCTGTCATATTTTAAATTCACGTTTTGTTTGATTAAATTGTTGTATAATCAAGATTCTGTTAAAAAATAATCATATCTTTGTTATTTGAAACTGACCAAACAAACCAACGAGCACATGATCAGAAATTGAAGAGTTGAGCTTTGATATTCTAGTAAATGTCATCGTAAGAGCAAAGCTAAAGTCAGCAGGACTTGGTCAAAAAACTTTTATACCATCGGGTTTGGACCAATTTAACCCTTACAAAACTAATGTTTGTTTTTCAAATACCTCTGTTATGTTGTACACTCTGGGTGTCCATCTTACTAAAATAACCAGAGGCCAGTTTCTTCTCTAAATAATTTTCCAAGAAAGCAGGTCAAAAACAAGGAGAAATAACATCTAAATTGGTCCCTGATGATGTGTATACAATAGTGTGTTGTTTTAATCATGGTGTTACTCTTACCCATTTTGGACTTCATATTTGGACAAAATCATTCAAGAAATTGAAGTCCCATGGACAATGATGGATAGAAAAGAGAAAGCGTTGAGCACCAAATTGCTCAAACAAATAGATGTCCTACTATTATAAGGTGGACACTGGAGTTTGAATCCACCTTTTTAGATCAACAAAAGTGCATATTGTCAGAGATGCCAGTATATATCACTGAAAGAACCTGAAAGTTTCATAAAATACTGAAAATACGCGTAAATTTTGGCAAAAAAGCTGAAAAAGGGGCTGAAAATATATAAAAACACACAAATTTGGAGTTAAAAAAACCTGAAATCAGGCTAAAAAAACCTGAAATCAGGTTAAAACAGGAAAACTGGCATCTCTGATTGTGATGGCTCACCCCGGAATGGGGGACTTTGCAGATGATATCAATTTTGATTTCATCATTTCATCTGTTACATCATTTTTGAAGCTTTAAAATGACACCTTACTTGTTGAAATTGATCAAGGTGATCAAATTTTACATCAGAAAATCTGCTGGAAATTCTTATTATTTTTTTATTTTTTGCTGCCTTTTTTCTTTAGTTTCTCGAAAAGTGTTCTGTCGCAAAGTCCCCCTTTTTGGGGTGAGTCATCACATATAAGTTCAGTTTCTTTGGGAAAAAAAATCAAAAGTAGATGCAATGGAAAAAAATAAAATCCAAGATTAATCTTGATTTTCACCAAAATAAGGGTCATCAGATGCACAACAAGAGTTTCTTGACCAGCATTAATCTTCAAATCTCATCTACATTTCCAATCCATCATATTCAAAAAGGCTAATACCTTAGATATACACTGAGCAAATGATGAATTGAGTACTGACTTAAAGTGTCAGGCCTGAGTGCTCGGCCGCATTTCATTCAATAAGACAATTTCTCACAGCGTCAGCGAGTGTGAAGATATTTCAGAAGAAGTTGGCCTCGTAACCCGGGGGAGGGGGGTACTCAAAATTGGTTTGGGTATGGATGTGCCTCTGGGAAATTTGGAAAGCCACCCATCCAAATACCAATTTTTAAGAAAAGTTGACCCATCCATATACCAAATCTTCTCAATTTTGAGCCAAATTTAATTAAAAATCTCATTTTTTCTGTCCAAATTTGCTCTATTTAGGCAAAATTTGCTAAAATTTTGAGAAGAATTTTCCAAATTTTGCGGCACTTGGCGCAAATTTCCGAAAATTTTGAAAAGAAAAACCCATCAAAATACCTCATTTTGCGAAGAAAAAGGACCGATTGGAATACCAGAAAGCCTAATTTTGCCACCCGAATTTGCGGCACGTCCCCATAACCCCTTTTGTACTAAGTAGCCCCCCGGGAACGAAGACAATTCCTCACAGTGTCAGTATAGTGTGAAGATATTTTCATCAACGTTGGCCTCGCGAGTCAATAATGGTCAACTGACAATTCATCAAAAATAATTACATAATTCATATCGTTGATTGGAAATGCAAATTTTTGCTTGACCAAACAGAAGATCATCTTTCAAATATATTCAGCGTTTAAGATTTAAAGGGATGTAGGGACAGGTTCAACGTCCAAACATGATCTGTCGGATTAAGTGGTCAAAGATAGGCCAGGTAAAGTGGTATTGTAGCCATGATTGTAGCATAAGTGTTTGAATTTGCTACTTGTCCTTTCGTCCAGAAAATGAACTTTTAGATATATCCATGGAGATCAGAGAGTGTTGTAGGAGAGAGTCCGGAGGGGGGGGGGGGCCTTGAAAAAGGGGTAAAGGGATGTGCAACCCCTTTTTATACTCCCTTAGTACTTCCATGAGACCCCCATTTCAGCATGTCTCAATTCTTTAAGAATCCCTTTGTCACAAAAAATTTCGTTCCAAACCTAATTTTCTGCATTTTCCAACTTCTGCATTAAAATTTGACCAAAAATCCGTTCTATAAGCCCTTTTTATTCTAAAAATAAGTTTTTTGAGCCCTATATTTGGTGCCTACCCATTCTCCAACCCCCCCCCCCCCATTTTGGCCCCTCACATATACAAATATGAAAGTCGAGTGCCCGGGTTGGGGTGGTGGGGGGTAGGTGGGTTAGAGGATAATTACTAACTTGCCACTCATTTCTCTTGATCGTCATAATTTGTGAAAAATCCCTAAAACCTTGGTTCATATTCTGGGGAACCAATGAATAAGGCTTTAAGTATTTATCTCACATAATACCAGGCATACCAATAGATGTTCAGGGAGAGCAGGAAGTTAGGTTTGGGATTGACATTTTTTTGTGCCCCTCTAAGGAGCGATTCGTTTCCTAGAAATTACTGCTGTTTTCCCTATTCCATGCTTGGGGGATATTTTTCTTCTGTCTATGGAGGGGGATTTTTTTTCTTCCAAAAACTTCCCGCTCCCCCTGGAAATCTAATGGTGCGCCCCTAACTGTGGCCAATCCCTTAGCACTTGATGTGTTAACTGTACCTCGGAGGCTATGGATTAAGGCTGCGCACTTAAATTACCAAATTACTTCAAAAACTGATTCCAACGCAATCGCCCACGGCAACTGGCGCCAAAATAAGAGCAGGTGAGTACTACAAAAAAACATGGCTGATAAGAATTGATGAGAGATGTTGTTACCATGGCAACTGGAACTGATGTGAAATATACCTATCCCCTGTGGTGGTGTATATAGATATTAGGCATTTGTTAGTTTTGATCAAACTAGGTCTTTCTATTCCTTTTTCATATCTTATGCATAACCAAATCACCCCGACGGCTGCCAATTTCAATTTCTTCTACTTTTTTCTTGTGTTTTTATCTCACTTTTTATTTTTGTTATTAGTGGCATAGTTATCTTGATGTGTGATGAATTTCTCAAGGAAGCAAGACGGAATTTATTTCACTTTTGTATGATATTACATGTTGGTTTTGTTATTTCCTTAAGTTATGTAAATTTTACGTTTCCATAAGTGAAAAATGAAATTGGGAGATCTGCTTAATTCAAGGAAAACTTTTAGCCATAGGCTGGGAAAAAGTGTGATAAGTATTTGAAAATATATTCTTATTGACAATTTCATGCAGACATTTTTCTTGTCCTGTATGACAATTTCACAAATGTATATATTTGATGTTAATTTCTGTCAATAATATTTGTGGGAAAAAAATAAAAAGAGGTTTATCTGTGATTGGTTTAATTTGAAACCGCAGGGTTGGGGCAAAGGACTAAAAGCAGGTATCCCATCAAGGCCGTATGTCACGAAATTGACGCAGAGGCTCAAAATTATGGCGCAAGGGGTTCCCGAAACAAGATAGCAAAAAATAGGGTTTTGGTTATAAATACACAACTTTGGAGAAAGACAGGAGAAGACAATTTATTCGTTTCTCAATTTTATGCTTTTTAAAAAATTTCATTTCACTGATTTCTTTGGTCCTTACCTGCTTATTGTAAATCGATCCATGCATGGAAAGCGCCATCAGTAACGGGATATGAAAAGAGAAAGAAAAAAGATAAATCTTGTGAGTTAGAAACAATAATAAACTTTCAGTGTAAAAGGCAATTTTAGCCATAGCCTCTCCCCAATACTGAAATAAAAATAAAAACATAAATGTAACATATGCCTACTTTGTCGAAAATGCAACCCAATACCTTTGAGCACCCCCGTATATCATTTGCCAGTAAGACCCCCCCCCCCTACCCGAATATCTGAAACCTGTACATCATATTATATGATCTACATGATATACATCATATACATGATCCATCCCCTCCCCCATGAATATACCATCACATGATCAACTTTAATAGCATCGAGGAACAAGCTCCAACACCAATACAACATTACAGCCCATTACCATGATTGTTTAACATGAATTTAATATATATTATTTCCTGATCATATTTGACATGTTCAGCGGTGTGTATTATTGCGACTGTACCCTTTTATATGTAATAACCTCACCGGGATCATTTCATCATGTGAGTGCAAGAAAGTTGTATCTGCAATAGCTGCCATTTGTCATAAATTTGGATTGCACATTGTCTAATCTCCAATCTTGGGTCAGTGGTTCTTGAAATGGTTCTTCAGGTGACACTGTCACCTGAAGAACCATTTCAAGAACCACAGACATAAGACTCAGGGAATTTTTGAGGGATTTTTCACATTCTTGTGACAAAGTATAAAATAAAATGACTTAGGGCAGCCAATGCAGATACAACCTTCTTGCACTCACCGGGATCATTAACGAACAATTCCAGCGCTGCAGCGATGTTTGTCTTGCTTTAGATTGATCATGTGGGCGATGTTATTACATGATTAAAAACTTCTGCTCGCATCAATTTCACTGTGTTATTGGGGGAGAAAATTGCATCACATTTATCAAGAAGCTTGTTGAGGGTTTGAGAATTTTGTTGTTGATAACAACTCCTTTGGCCTATTTTCTCAGAAAAGTTCAAAGATAAGATAAAGGAAATGATCGAGAACTGGAGATGCAGAAGTACCAGTATTTGCCTTCTAAAATAGTAAAGTAGCAATTTTGTTTTTTTGATAAATCAAATGTAAAATGGCAAAAAAATTTGCGCGTGAATTTTCTGATATTTTGTCAATCTTAGTCAACATCAGTTATTTTTGTGCGAATTTCTCTACATTTGTTTATTTCCTATACATTCTTCCCCCACTTTGAAAATCCTGGCGCCACCATAGAACTGTTCGGAACCCATTCAAAATATCTTTAAACTTAAGGGCCCCCATTTTAAGCTGCTGATAGGGCCCTTTTCCTTAAATCCGCCCCTGCCAAATATGTCATAGTGACAAAAGTGCCGCCATGCCAAGGCCATAATGGATGGCTTGCCCCTGGGGGCTTGCCATAGGTAGACAAGGTAGACATTGGATTGGGATACGAGAGATTGGGGGTTCGAATCCTAGAGTGAAAAGGAAATTTTTGTATCATGTATTCGGACTTGGATAGTTTTTCAGCGTTTTGGAGTTAAACGACTGGCTACAAATGGCATTGTTTTAAACAGTAGCTATTTGAAAAAATATGTCTGTCGTCTGTTAGAATTTTATGTGAAATTGTTAAAAATAGTTAAAAACTGGCAAATCATAGCTGGTCACAAAGCTGCCATTAGGGTTATTGTGGCCATTTGTATGCATCAAGAAATATTTCAAATAAGCAGTAAGTACAGGTTGGATCAAATGGTAAACTCTTTGGAATGTTCAATGTTGGAATTCAGGGTCTTTGTTCTTTTCTACACCTATCATCATCATGATCATTAGTAGGCCTAACAAACAAGACATTGATTAATTAAAACAAATGTCACTAAGTGGTACAATGATGATGACAAATGGCTACCCAAATTCAAGTTCAATTCACTTTACAGCTTTCACAATTAATCACTCTGATGACAGCACTAATAAAAATGCCCTCAAGCTGTGCAAATTTATCTTCCCTTTAGTGAGACTTTGGCCCTAAATTATGATCCAGGGGCAGGGGCATATGTCCCTGAAGCATTTGGTCCTGCAGGAGCATATTTGACTTTTCAGTTGAAGTATATGCTCCAAGGGCATGTTTGATTTAGGGCTTGTTCACACATACTAGTCATGACCAGCTCTAGAGGGAGACAACTTAGCAGTTGCGTTCACACGTGGACACAACTTGCGCGTTAAAACTATAGTGACGCGTCATTTTTGGTCACGAGCGAGATACTTTCTATAATTGTATTCACGCTGGGAATTTGCTCATGAGCAAAAATATAGTCATGATAAAATTCTTCTGTGTGAACACGCCCTTAGAATGCTCCAAAAGCATATTTGACAAACATGCTATTGGAGCATGTTTCCGAGTCAAACATGCTCCTGAGCCTGTTTTTTTATAAACATGCTCCTGTCTGGTACATTTCAAGTAAAACATGCTCCTGGAGCATATACTTCAACTGACATTTTGCAAGTATTCTCCTGGGACATATGGCTCTGGAGCATAATTTAATACAAAATTGCACAAACGCTTTATCTTCTTTTTCTCAAGTATTTCTCCACAGAACGGAAAATATTTCTTCCCTCCCCCTCTATGAAACATGAGGCATTTGTCATCCAAGACCAATATCTACATTTGTGACCTGTCATATCGAAAGGTACCTTAATACCAGCATAGTAAATTACAAGATACAGGCCATTGAAGCTGGGTAAAGCCAAAAATCACGTCCAAGGTCGAATTTCTAATTTCATCAGAAACGTTACCTTTGAAGTGTATTCTATCATATTAATCAGGTTCCAACATCCAAAACACAAGACAAATGTTTTAAAAACCGAGATAAAAATACTTTCTCCATTCACATTTAACCAGTACAGAAACTTTAAACTTGATTTTCTCAGAACTTTAGTTTTCAGAATCAGCCCAATACCTTTTACCAATTTGAATGTAACTTTGTAATCGAACATCCTATAACCAAAAGCAAGGTGTCATTTTAAAGCTTAAAACATAATCTTTCAGATGAGACCAAAAAATCAATTTTAATTTTGCCGACCTTAAGGTACCTTTCGATATGACAGGTCACATTTTATCAAGTTCGCTTTATTAAAGGTTATTGCTGGGGGTACAATTTTGGTAGTCAAGCAGAGGGCTGTTTAAGGACAACAAATGAAATTTAAGTTTTGTTTAAAAAATTCTACATGGAATCGAGGCTGCTAGTAAGTACTTTTATGTGTATACTAAACTAGTCAGTGTTACTGCCCATGTATCTGTACAATAATACAAACACAAGGGAACCACCAGGATATATTGAACCATGCTTCAATCGCGCCTTCGGCGCTCGTTTGGTCCGCGTGGACATTACTGAGGGTCTTTAACAAAGACTAATACTAAACATGAAAAGTTAGTTGTGAGACATAAGTAGGCTACAGTGTAATCTCGAAAAACACAGGTGTATCAGAGACGCTAGCATCTCTGGGTGCATACAAATCATCAAGCACCAAACATACATTGTTAAAATCAACACCGCAAACCATGCACATCAGTGTGAATAAATAAGAGCAGATTAATTAAGCTTTCCACAAATAATATTGCTGTAATTTGTCTGCTATGTCTCACAGCCTTGCATTCTGTCTTTTCCTTCCAATGTGGGGATATTCCGCAACCTGACCTACTTTGATCTGACATAGTCTTATCTAAAGTACCAATTGGTGTTATAACTAATAATTTATCTCGCCTTTTCAATTTAATTATTCAGGCTCTTTGTATTTTTCGCGTGAAACAGTATTAGAACTTTCGTATCGCATAATCAAAGTTCACTGCACCTGCGGGATATAGACTTAATCCTTCAGTGTTTGTCGTGATTGTTTCCTCTCTCATGATCAATTGGTTGAAAAGCATATGTTTTAGAAGACGGTAGGATTAATTTTCTTTTGCGCCACATGCAACCGATTGATTTCACCATTAATATCCAGAAATAAATATATGTACATGACAGAGCCTAAAATGTGGTAAAAGTGGTAAAATTAAACTGCAATAAAATCAGGCCACCACAACATTTTATTCACAAAGAATAATTGGGGCCATATGTAGGTTCCCAGAACTTTTTCTGGAGAATCAGGAGATCCTAAATCATGAGAAAAAGAGGTGTATATTTAGAAAAAACTATGTCAGGAGTGTCAGATGGATTGAGTCAGGTTACGGAAAATCCCTCCAATGTGTGTGTGAACGGAGTTGAAGACAGACCTGCTCACTCTACAAGACACAGATGGTCTAGCAATCCACAGCAGATGAGTCAACTGAGGGATTTCATGAAACAACAATTAGTGTTTTCAACAATTGAGGTGTGATTAAGATGGCAACCCCTCCTGGGGGATCAGAACATATAAGTTAGTGACATAGTGGTAGGAGATGGATCTATTTGATGCAAAATGTTTCAGTCACATATCGAAATAGGTAACAGAGTCTCGGCTGCATAATAAAAATGGCAAAATCTACTAACTCGGTACAGCATCAGTAGATACTTTTTCAAATTTCACTCTCGCTCACAACTCTCTGCATTTATTAAGGAGTTAGAGATCTGCAAATTCTAAGCATATTTTGACTATTTGTATCAGTCTATAACTTAATCCAACAATACATGACCCAGTTACATTTACCCCACAATATCAACAAATACATAAAATAACAACCCAACAAAAACCATGTGGCAATCATCACTTTCGTTTATCTTGATTTATGATTTCATTTTCTCAACATCCCTACCTACAACCTCCTATCAGCTCGCTACGATTAATTAGACATCAAAATTCACCGATAGGTAAGGATTGCGTTGATAGATGAACACGGACATAAAAGTTAGCCGAGCGCGACGCTCTAGCCGACTATACCACCTGGTATTACACTTCACACGATTACAAACTCTGTAATTAATGATGACTTTGTGTATTTCCGTGGTTAAGCCTTTAAAAATTTCATTACACTGTGCTATGTCAATGTTGTGATTTAAAGGGGTGATTTTAATTAGAAAGGATAGTTTTATGGTCAAAAATGTTGTATTTATATCAGATTTTATCAAAATTTTTGATTTGTTCTAAATCTGTTTCATGAATCATGGTGGCTTTAATCTTAATAGTGAGTCATCTAATTGGTCATCATGCTAGGAGAAACATGTCCATTTTCTATTTTACTTGACCCAACCAACAAGATCCATTATTATTTGTTTCATTTGTTTTATTTATTGTTCAAAGTTCATATTTTGTCATCACAGTCCAGAAACACTTGTAACAAACATTGTATAACTAGGCAGGTTTACCAGCATTTTTCTTTCAACAAAATAAAATCAGGGGAAAAACACAAGTACTTTTAAAATATATTATTTTAATAACAACATTTTTAAAAAGGTCCTTTGTATCTGACTATGATCTTAACATGTTTATAAGAATATAAATGTTTTGCACTATAGCCATCCCGGTTTAAGAACTTTTCCCTAATTCTCAAGATACTCTGTTTTTCAGAAATAGTTTACACATTTACATACAAATGTCATCAATTTCATCATCATGCCTTAAGTTATTATGTCACAAAACACAGGGGGAACTCATACAGTTCAAACAAAGGTACCGGAAAATGCAACAAAAAACAGACAGTTTATTCAAAATCAATATTTTTAGTTTATATTGTGTGTGTGGGATGAGAGGTGTATATTTGGAATAACTCTTTTATGCATTGTACCCAAGATAAATATGTGTTGGTACCCCCGGGGGTATATGAAGCTCACAGGTGTATGATGGACAGGTCTACTCGAAATTCATGCTAAAATATTTCTGTTTTGCTGTATGGGCCAATATGGAATTACATACTTGAAGAAAAAACAGGAGAAAACTGATCAATGCCATAGAATAATGTCTAGTATTACTGCACATGGTACGCTCATGGCATATTATCGACATTTAAATGTCAGCCAAGTTACGATAGCGGTTTGATGATTGGAAACGATGGTAAAAAGTGTCTTGTTTGTGTAAGAAGTTTGTGGATGTCGATGATGATCACTGAAGTTCAGTTAACATTTCAGGATGAGAGACTTTTTATCACCAGAGTGTCTAGGATTTGTACTTTTTATTTATCTCCAAATGGATGCTCAGTGGTTTTATTTTATTTTTTCATTTTGATGTTGAAACCTGATGGATAAATAAACAAATTGTGTACACAATTTGAAAAAATTCATTTCTAGAAATAATCATCTTTTGTATTCATTTGTTGCTATAAAACTTATAGGTTTTGTTAAGTACTGAATGTCAAGATAGTTAGAAAACTGGAAAGACTGAAATATTTACTTAACCCCTAAATATCGATCTCAAATTGAAGAAAAACATCCAGTCTAATGTAGAATAGTGCAGGAAAGAACGTAGAGCATGAAAAGAGTTCAAAGGGAGAACAAATCGGTGTAATCAGTGCTGCACCGACAGCAAAATCAAAACATGGTTAAATAAAACACGCTGTATTGATCACACTCCCAATACTCAGCTTTGTTTGATTTGCGTTGTCAATAACCACAAATCAGAAAACAGTTATATTGAATGAACAAGGGAACAAACTCTACGTACAGTGTGGTTCAAATTTTATGTACAGGGTAGCTCAAAGTATAGCACAGAAAAAGTTTTGATATTAATTAATCTGCATACACCGCTATGTTTAGGTTTTGTTGGCAGACTAGAAAAATAAACAGGCCTGTATTCACAAAAGGGGAATAACTTTAATTCCAGGAATAACTTTTTATTTCTTCCATTGGTGACGCCATATTGTATTCACAAATGAAGAATACATTTATTTCACAGGCTAGTTATCCCAGGCTGTATAAAATCCAACTTAGCTCATGGCTCTGAACTATCTCTATTTCAAGAACGAAAAATCCAGGAACAAAATAAAGTTATTCCTGGAATAACTTTTGTGAATACAGGCCATATTGATTGATCAGGGAGCAAACTCATCTTGTTTTGCAGTACAGGGTGGCTCATAAAACTTTATACTGTATAAAATGTTCTAATAACATGGATTCATTTGCATTGTCAAAAACAGCAAAACATATTAGATATAATGAATGATCTCTGTCAAAGGTAATTGTACAGGGTGGTCAATGCCTAATTAAAATTTCTGAAAGTCAGAATTTGAAATAGTTTGAGATCATTTTAGTAAATTTTGTAAATGGGTGGTTCTTCGCTAAGTGTCTATTTTGGTGTCCCGATACTTTAACTCACAATAAATTTAAAAAAATACAATTCTGAAATATTTATTTTGTGGTTTTGTCTTGATAAATATGATATTTATTATAAAAAATCATAAAAACCTTGATAAACAAAGTTAAAGGTTGTTATTTTTCCTCATGTTTGATGCAACCCCCCCGAAAACCCTATGTCCCTATGGTTACGCTTAAAATTACAATTGTCATTATTTATTTGGTAGTGAAATTTTTCTTTTTGGAAATACTCTTGATCACTAAGTATTTACTAGTATAACATATCCTATCTATCAAATAATGCCATAATGTATCAATTGAATCCTAAATTTTACCATTTTTGTTCAAAAAATCCTGTCCCTGTATTTGAGTCATTTCCGTAACGAACATTTTGAAGGGCAGTCTATAAAATTGAGAACACTGAATCCAAAAATTAACCTAGTCATTAAGTACCTGCATTAATTGGCTACTTGGCACACATCATTTATCTCCGGTATCTCTGATGAATATCCATCAAAATACAGAGTTTTGCAAAAATGAGCGAAAGTATTTTTATTCAGTGTCATTTCCGTAACGCTGTATAACACTATAAATATAGGAAATTAATGTCTGTTTTGATTGGCAGTGCAAACAGAATTGTGACCTGTACCCTAATATATAAACAGTCACGCCAGGCATCGCCCTCGAGAGACGTTATACTGGTCTAAATGTTTAAATCATCATTTCCGTAACGGTCATTTCCGTAACTTTTTACCGTTACGGAAATTATTTCTTGACACTTTCATCTGTTCATATTGGCAATAAAATCTGAGTCATAATCAATCTGGTTTTCTCCATTTGAAAGAACCCCCCTCAATGGTTCTTCATTTGTGTTCAGATATTGAGGATACGTAGTAGAATTTACTCAGCTTGACATTTACTGTCTGATTGTCATTTCCATAACAAATAGTGTTATGGAAATGACTTTTAATGGTTTTCCCTATGCTACAACACTGAAAATTAGATGTCGCATAAAATTATTTTGAGGCTCTAAAGATTGCGCCGAGTGCTCATTCTAGTATTTGTCCACTATTGTGAACACATTCCAAGAAAAAAAATTGTGATTTGAAAAACTTTTTTTCTCATTTTTTTTAAAGCCAGAAATAGACACTTAGCAAAGAACCACCCAAATGTTAGAAAGAGTTCCTTTCATGGTTGTAGTAACATTGCTTTGAAGGTTTTGAAAAAAAAAATCTTAACAGCAACAAAAACAGGTTTGTATCATGCCTTAATATGCATATCTTTCACACTTGCATATTAATAAGAAAGACCTTTAAATTTCAAGATTCAATTTTAAAATGGAGGTCTCCTAATTTCTTCTAACAAACTGCTGATTTTTTAAGTGAACAAGGCAAGGTTTCGATCAGCAGGGTGAAATCTAAATGTGTGAGGATTTTAATTGAATCAAATCAACAATTATTTTTGAAATCTTTCTGATGAGTTTGAGTTTCTATCAACACCAAAAACTTGAATTATTCCAAGGATAACTTTAATGTTTCAAGGATTCAGTTGTGAACTTTTGACTGACATTGCACCTATGGTACCCATTCCTAAAAAAGCCAGTTTCAGGTTTGGAACATGCTATCATGATAATGAGAATCAAGCCCGTAGCCAGGGGGTGCGGTGGGGGCATCACCCCCCCCCCCCCCCAAATTTGACAGTGTACAAAAAAGTTCCACAAAAAGTCCCTAGATGCCCACCAAAAGAACATCCAAAGCACCAAAATATGTATATATATGTCGTTTTTTAATAAAATACTGCACAAAATGCTTGCAAAAGTTCTTTTTTTTTTTTTTTTCTTTTCCCTTTGTTTCAAAACCACTAAAATTAGTTTAGGGTCGACCAAAACAAAAAAATTTCCTCCAAAAGGTCCACTTTTTGAAAACCCGCACTCCCCTTGAAAAAATCCTAGCTACGGGCCTGATAAGAATGACCCCCCCCCAAAAAAAAAAATAAAAATAAATAAATTAATTAATTAATTAAAAAAATAGACACTGCAAAATCAAAAGAAATGTCTATTTTGCAATGGATTTGCTGATGAAGCCAATTTTAAGATTTCAGTTCTAGAGAGGAGTATTTATCGTTGTTGCCAATTACGATAATTATAATGAAAGAAAATCTACATATTTTTTATAAAAAAGGAGTGAATTTGACAATGAAACTTTGCATGCTTGCATTATTGCCACTAACACTTCAAATAATGCACAAATCTCAAATTGTTTTGAAATAAAAATGGGGATGCTGTGAACTTTTACAATGCCCCTTTAAAATAATACACCATGTCAAAACTTTTCAGAAGAAATATTCTGAATGAAAATGTCTACAAACTACAAAATTGACAAAGTATATATATAGCCCTTAATTCGTAGTAAATCTGTTCCCACCAACCTGTTTTTACAATGATCCAAAGTTTGTTTATTCACAGGGATTAAAGTGATTTACTGCAGATCTTCTATTAAAATATCTCATATTCAACTTCAAATTACTAGTTGGAAATCATCTTTACCAATAAACCAATATTGGACAGTTTAAACAAAAAACCACAGTGCAGGGCCCCATCTTTTTGTAAATGTAATCCTACCATGGATTTTTGTTTAAATTGTCCAAGAAATTGTTCTTTTGCCTAACATTTCGGAGTGTGCCATGATGAGAGAACAAATCCAAGATATATTTCAAAGGTAGACAATGTTATTCTTAGTGGATTCCCACCACCTTGTTTTCACAAAGATCCAAAGTTTGTTTATACGCAGGATTAGAAGATCTACTGCGGTGGATCTTCTACAAACTTATAGATAAGAGTTCAATGGTTTATGCTGGTTGTGTTTGGATGTGTCAAAAGTGGGTCTGGATGCATGGACAAGTTTTATCTTGAAACAGAGGTATAGAAAGCTTTCTTGGTTAGGGAACAGACACTTTCTTTCAAATTTTCCAAAATTTTTGAAGAATTTTAATGAATCAATTAATTTCAAAATCTGACAAACAAAAATGGAAGTTTTTAGAGCTTCTAAGTAAATAAATTCACAATTTCCCACTTTCTCTAATTTTATACTCTTTGATGTGTTCAGTTTAAATCAAAATGTCCCAGATGCGACATCAGTCTTTTATTTCCAAATGTGTGTTTTTTCTTCTACCCAATGACCACTCCCTTCTCAATTATGTCTTGAAATGAAATCACAAAATTGTGTCCTGATTGAATAATAAAATATTTTAAACATTGTAATGCATCATACCAAAACTAATAATACAGTGCAAAATAATTTACAAAATTATTGTGGAAATTTTTGAAATCACATGATAGTGTTCACCAACTCATCTTTTACATATATTAATGTGCTGTTTCTACAACCATCTGTTTTTTTTGTTTGTATTTTTTGAGCAATTTTTTGAAATGGTGCACAATCTTGTCCACGCTGACCCCCGATCACCTGACATTGCCAAGTAATTATTTAGAAATGCAGCAGACAGGTCGCAAGCAAGAAACTAATTTACTTTAATCGCTTTAGGGTGATATTCAACACTATATTTTGCATAATTAGCAAGAAGAAATTAAATTCTCCTATGTCGTGTATCGCCTAACTGAGGCCGTGTGACGATATTTGCCTGTGGGGTCGTTTGAGCTGTGTCGGACATATTGGATACCCAGGGGGCAGAATTGATTAATTTGCTGAGTTTGTTATATAATTATAGCGAATGAAGATAAATGAAGCTAATCAGTTACTAAATATAGGAAATTATTAAGCGATGGGTTAGGAATGGATTATGTTTCTTGCAGACTATATAGAAAAGGTGAAAGCAGACGACATGGGTGAAATTTTGACAAGATTCAGTCAATTATGACAGCTAATCAAATATTGAATATGTCACCAAATTTATATCTGACATTTTTAAAATGATTATCAACTTAAATTGGCCAAAATATTGATTCAATTACTTTTTTGTTTTCTTTTTGATTGTATTTTTATCCTACAAAAATTTGAAATTAGGAAAAAAAATATCAAACATATCAGTCTTTTCTAAATTTCATAATCTACTTTAAATCAAGAAACTTTGGAAGCTTGTATTTCCAGCTTATAGTTTCAGGATTAAAATCTAGAAACACTGACTAATATTCAAAGGAACTTAAAGAAAATGTGGATGGCATTAACTGAAGTCAAAATTACTGCAAAACAGAAACAAATCAATTCTATATGATATTTATGATGTTTGAAACCAATTTATGGTTCCAAATTAAATTTAAGAAAATAATTATACTCAAATAACACAGAAACTCTATACCATTTAAGATGATGTCAAATTTAGGTATCAATATGAAGTTTATTAAGAAAATAGAAAAATGTTCAAAATCCATGTACAGTGTGTCCCAGAAAAAAACACCTTTGCTGGGATAGTTACAAAATATGTAAATATGTTATTTTATAGTCCATGAAACAGACTTCAATATAACATGAAACATAACTTTTGTTTTGTACACTGCTGATTGAAATGGAACAAACAGTACCGGAAAGTTTAATTCATGGACTACAAAATTCAACATTTACATACTTTCTGAATGTCTGTTAAACTTAAGAAAATTACACAAAAAGATTGTAAGGGTTTTTCTGGGACACCCTGCATACTTGTCACGCACAAGTATTTACTCCGTGACAGTTGCTGTTGCCGACTCTTCAGACAAACCAATTACATTACGCTAAGGTAGTCTGAAACTTGCGCTCACAATTTGCCTTGAAACTGATGGAGAAACATATCAAATATCCTAACATCATGTATACAAATTTAGGTTAACTAAGGAGATTAATAGCGGTGCTCGTTTCTGCATAAATGCAGGATGAAAAGTGAGCCTTCGGTGAGAACTTTAATCAAGACGTTCCTTAACTTCCTTCATGTTCTAAAAAACCTTGCTAAATTTCTCTTTTTTTCCTATACCTTTTCCCCTGGAAACCATTTTTTCTCTGCTTGATTAATTGGTTTGGTAAGGTTGATACTATAAATGGACTGCTTTAGGACTAAAAAGGGAACTGAGTAAAAGAGAAGTGAGCCTTGTGGGTGGACCGCTTAGGAACTAAAAAGGCATAAAGTAACTAAAAGAGGAGTTGCCCCTGTGGTTTTCTTATTTGGGCTAACAAATGAATATTGATACATCAGTGTTATTGTACCTCTGGAACTTTCTAACCTATTCTAATGAAATGAATCTTAAGTCGTGCGTGCGCTGATATCAATCGTCAAAAGTTTGAACATTCCTTAAGAAATTGTTGAAAAATTGGTGACTTGAAATGCAAAAACTTTGTGACTTTACACTAAAAAAATGCTTTTAGAGAGTCGCATTTTTTCATTATAGGCTCTTTTTACTCAAAACCATACACTTCTGATCAAAAACTTATAGTATTGCTTTAAATCCATCAAGGATATTTTATTGATATGATAAATGGGGAAAACTTAACTTTCCTGTTCCTGAGGTGCTATATTGGTATGCAGCTACTATCTCTCACCTGGTCAAGGGTTCAAATCCCATAGCAGAGCTAATATGCCAGTGTTTTCGCTAACATTCATTTAAAGCTTATTTTGACAGATATTTTAGTCATATGAGCTTGGTTCCATGATGTCGCAATCATCTATTTCTACATAGGAGCACCAATCATTTGTTTAAAAATGAGTGTGTCGTACATTTTTATGTCTTAATTTGTTAATATTTAAAACAGGGCTCCTGTAATAGCAGAATCTTTGTATTTCTGAAGGACAACTCTGTATAAATATGGTTTGAATAAATAAATCAATCAATCAACTTTGACTGGATTTTTTAGCTTTGGAACTTGGATCAAAATAACTGCACGAAATTTCAGATTTGAAAATTTCAGATTACAAAACTACTACCAAGAGTATATCATGATACTGATACTGTTGTCAGGGTGTGCGAATGAACCAGTCTGGGAGGCATTTATGTTTGGGTTCGGTTTGCCATCAATATTTAGAGCCAAATTTATACTACAAAAATACTAATTTGCAGCGATAATAATTGGCCCAACATTTCTGAGCTTATGTGAAAAAAGGCAAAACATATGAACGGTTAGGCAACAACAACAACAACAAAAATCCTTTTATTATCCACCAACCATAAAATTGCATTTTGGAAGGATTTTTTTGGGAAAGTTTTGCCAAAATCTTGTAAAATCAGTCATTTTTCTGCCAAATTTGTTAAATTTTTAAGGAAACTTTCTTTGTACAAATTTTTTGTTTTTCGGACTTTGAGATATTTCGGGCAAGAAAAAAATTATAAAAGAATTTGCCCAATCCACCCGCCTGTAAAAAAAGCACAATTTTTGGAAAATTTTGAAGGGGAAAAAAATGAATAAACGTATCAAAGTACCCAACTAAAATACTGTGAGTTGTATAACTATTTCAATACTAAATTTTAGAAGTTATTAAAGCAATTAGAAACTTTGAGATATCACTTTCACACTTAAATTTTAATTAATACGATATGATACACATCAAAGTGATCATTTAGTGTTAGAAAATAGAGTGATATAGGCGAAGAGGAAAGATGGATCAGTCAGACATATTGACTGTCACCAGTAACAAATATATCACATTGTAAAATGTATTTTGTGAAAAGAAACGATTGAAAAAAGGCAGCTGAACGTGGATTAAACAGGAAAGACTTCTATTATACAACTGTTTGCAAGGTTCTTGAATAAAGTTTCACTTAACAGTTTAAGAAATGAAGCAAAGCAGGTGATTTTAGGATTGTATTTTTTGCTTGTTAAGATATGTTTCAAATAAAGATATGCTTATAAAGCATGATATTTTGGGATAAAAAAGTACACTAAAACTGTTTTGGTATTTAAGTTTAAGATGTTGGAGATGTTAAAACTATTATAATGCTTGTTTTGTTACAAGTAATTCAAATAAAGATACGACATAAAATGTATCAGCTGTTCAAAAACATTTTCAAGCTGTGTATACAATAATTCCATCCACCCTGCTTGTCTTTTACAATTTCAACCCACCCTCCATCCCCGATGACCCACTGGAGCAAAGATACAGGTCATTATTTATCATAATTGAGTGATATTTCATCTTTTCCTGATCAAAATTTAACTGATTACCATAGTATTACCTTACACCATGTAGACAGGTTTCATAATGCCTTCAGATACCATCAGTAGTGTGAAATTCAAAACCATCAAATCGTTGGATTTTGTTATCAGATTTCAAAATTTCAAAACTACAGGATAAACTCAAAGATAAACTGTTGATGAATGGTATTGACCAGTGTATCTCATAAGACAATGCTTGCTATGGAAAATGTTGTACACAAAGTCATGTGAGTAGTTAGTGTTGAAACATACCCAAAATGCAAGAGAATTACAACAATTAACTTTGATTTATGAGCATTTCGTCACAATTGAACTACTCACATGATTTAAGATTGATCAACAAAAATACATTTTTAGTACAAGGAGAAGACTCTGTTATGTTTCCTCAATGGCCTCTAAGGCTGTAATTTGCGTTTATCGGCTGAAACAGGGTACCATGTTTATTTCTGTGGCTAATATATTCAAATAACAGCAGGATAACTGAAAACGACTGGTCTATCTGCCTTCAAATTCAGCAGGTCAATTATCCACTAGAACTTATACAAACCTCCAAGCTATCTTCTAGAGATTACAAAAATCAGGCCAAAATCTAGATGAGCTACTTGTTATTCATTGGTCTGAGGTAGATGCCTGCAAGTACCAATGATTATACAAAATAAGTCTACACTGAATTTGGGGGGTACTTAGTGGAAAGGTGGGTATACGGATGCACGGCCAAGAACGGTTGCATTTTTGACCTCCCAGTATGACAATTTTGTTGACCAATTTTCCCTTGGTTTACCTATCGGTTGCCAAATTGGACTTTTACAGTGCATTTGCATTGTAAAAATGTATTGAACTGTCAAGATATATCGACTGTCAAAGTGGTTTACAAAATTTTCGCTTCCTCGGGTTTACAAAATGGGTGGTGGTCGAAAACTCCGGTCGTATGTCCGTACCCAAACAAAATCTGAGACCCCCCCAGGATTTGAAGTCGCTGCCTTGATTGTTGCACTCAGGAGGAATGAGTAGTTATTTGGTATATATGATATACAATGACGTGCCACCCAAAAACCTTCTTTTGTCAAAATAATAATAAAATAGGCCTACATGATTCCCATTTTCAACACCCCCCCCCCAAAAAAAAATAAATACCAAAAAGGCCCACTTTTTACTGCAAAGTGGCCAAAA
Source organism: Ophiothrix spiculata (assembly GCA_000969725.1). Taxonomy (NCBI): domain Eukaryota; kingdom Metazoa; phylum Echinodermata; class Ophiuroidea; order Amphilepidida; family Ophiotrichidae; genus Ophiothrix; species Ophiothrix spiculata. The sequence goes on along the minus strand of JXSR01S000547.1, from coordinate 21,824 downwards.
ATTGGTTTTTCCTAAAGGATAAGAGGGGTAATTTCCAATTTTTTGTCCAACTTTGCAATTCTGGATGACCTCTCTGGACCCTCCTAAGAAAGATGCTGACACACATGAAAATCTCTTTGGTAGGCACACACTAGGCTCTATACGTTGATATGTGACCGAGTCTTAACTATGTAAACATCTTTCAAGACATAATTTCCTCAATAAGTGGAAATATGCATGACAAACTTGCAGCCACCCTGAACAATGAACCTGAGCAGTAAAATTGGCTGCAAAACAACTCTGCTTTTATGCAATGGAATTCACAACTATCTAGCTTAATTCAGAAGCTGACAGATTTATGGGTGATAATACTTGAACTTGTCATTGGCAATGTCCCTTACTCAAGGTCACTGACAAAAAAAGGCTTTGAATTTTGAGTGATAGTGCCAGCAATAGAGGGCACACTTTAAAATTTGACACCAGTGTACGATATAATACAGAGCAGTTATCGCTTAGGCAAGCTCACACTGTAATAAATAAAGGGTATGGTGAAAACATAGTCAGCCTCCAAACAAAATTTTCTCTACCAAACATTGGTCGTGACGTCAAAATGACGAGTGACTCCAAATAAAATAACTTCAACACCGAGTTGAGACCAAATAAAATTCCACGCTAGATTGCACATGTATTGAATTGCCATATACATTGCACCAAATGTTTGTTACCGGTTCATACTTCAAAATCGATGGCAAATATTTGGTGACGTCACGACCAAATGTTTGGTAGCGAAAATTTTGTTTGGAGGCCGATTATGTTTTCAGCCTATGCGATGTAAAAGTTGCAAATTACAAATTTGAGTTTTCCACCAATTACCATGCATAGTTTACAAATATATACTGACTTGAAGATCTCTGGTTAAAATTATGGACCTGAATTGACTGAAATTTAGCTATTTTACTGAGGGGCCATTACTTGCCCAATGGCCTAATTTAATCAATCTTATTTAAAAGAAATGCGCTAACAAAATGCTATAACCATGAATACAAGCAATAGGTTAATGCGTGTCTACTAAGTTTGTTGTGAACGTAAGTCTGTGCGTGAAAGTGATGCGGCTATAAATTGCGCAGAAAACCCGTAATTAGTCTTTCAAAACCCATAAATAGTCTTTTCAAACTATTTACGAGTTTTTCTCAAGATGGTTGTAACTATTTGAAATAATGTTATAGAGTTTCAACACGCTTAAATTTTAGTAATAATTGCATCACTTTATGTCCATGATTTTGTTGAGTTTCGCATTCTTCACCTTACACTGGTAATGCGTCACAATGTGAGCCAGCCTTAAAATATGGATAACTGGGTATGCGCAAGGGCTAAATGGACTTCCAGCATTTAATATGCCGAAATAAAAAAAATGGCTGATTTGAAAATCTTCCAAGAAAAGTTGACCACTAGACTTGGTATAGAAGTATGCATCTCTCAACCCAAATATCAATTGGGTGTTGGGTGAGAACGAGTATATGGGGTCCAACATCTCACTAGTCACCAGCAGGCTCGCTACAGGCTCATTTTTTTTTTTTGAAATAAGATGAAATAAAGCACTGGCGTGTCCAGGATTTTTCCTTG
>JXSR01S000546.1:69056-87739 GCA_000969725.1 Ophiothrix spiculata | reverse complement strand
CTTTTCATTGTTCATATCATCTTCCTACAAGACGAGGTCGCATTTAATTTAATTTTCTTAGGCATATCCGTTTTGCTGTTATAGTCGTCAGGTGTAAAGGCTAAAGCCGTCAAGGGGAAACCCACATGGGACTTGAAATAGTAAACGTTGCATACTCACCAGGCCGAAGGTAACCCAACGATTCTTGCTTAAAAATTACAATTAACCTTCATCTCTCTCTCTCTTCTTTAAATAACAACCACGTCTTTTAAATGTTTTGTCGGTGCTTTATTCGTGCATACTTTTATTCAGCATCGAATGTTGTGTCGTAAATATGGTATTTTTCAATATATACAAATGTTTTCATGCTGGTGTAATATATTCATATGATCAATTTGAATCGTTTCGCATGGACGCCATTTTGTCTATCAGTTTATTTATTTGTTTTGTTTTAAATTATCTCACTGATTGTTATACAAATTCCGACATTCATTAAATAAAAATTGAAATTTACAAATAATATACTTCATGTTTATATCTGCTTTTATATCAAACGAAATCTTAATCAAAATAATGCATTTGACACATTGTTAAAAATTGCCATAATTGTATAATATGTAGGCTACATGTACGCAATCCGTTTTTGGTTAAAGTCATTTTATGATTATAGCATATTCTGTTTTCCATCCTTCATGTTGTTAATTGTACATAGTATACTTAAGGTATTAAGTGATTATTTCTAACGAAATAGCTATAATATTTGATAGCAGACTGTGTTTACAGAAAGTTAATGTTCCTCAAAAAATCAGCAAATTGTTTCTTTGAAGTGGAAAAAGATGAATCATATTTTTACCTTCCTTCATCAAACAGCGTTTTGTTGCAGCAAAATCTTCATAATATTTGTTAAGTGCTTCCCTTTTTTCCGGTTAATTTGACTTTAAACCACATGAGGCAACGATATGTCAGTATAATCTAATCCCCTTCTATATCATCTTCATCGTATTCCTACTTTGGACGTCACTGGAGGATTCTTCACTCATTATTTGACATATTTCATGTGAGGAGGTAGTCAGTGGTTTGGTTAAGACTATTGAGTCTCCAACTTAAGGGAAAACGTGCCGCTTAAACATTTCAATTTCGAACAATTGTCGACCAATCATTTCAACTCTTGTTAAATATTAAAAACTGCACTTGGAAAAATTATACATATTTGTACAAATGTAACAATACATAAAGCAATTCGCCAGGACTTATTTTAATTCTAAAAATAGTTTCCCTAAATCAAGATCAAAAAGATAATTTATATTGTATTTTCATGTGCAAACTTAAACGTATTCATTAAAAATATATCCACGACCTATCTTTGAATACTTAGTATTTTCATGATGTGTTTTAGATGTTCAAAATAGAATATATTATACTAGCCCTCGTGTACATCCAACGCAGATGAATGTTTTATATGTTTAAATAACATTTTCTCATATGTTTTCATTATTTTTTTCTACACCTACCGTAGACAAGAAACTCATATGATGCCATTAGAAGGATAGGTAACCAAAGACGGTGAACATACGACTAGTTATTCAAGTTCTTGCTAAAGGGATAAATTCTACTCCAAATACAACTCTTTTCATTAAACTGACGGATACGCAGGAAAATTGGCTTCCTGTAGCATTTGCGATATGTCAGTTTCGTCTGGGTTACATGCCAAACTATACCAAATATACCAAACTATTTTGCGCAGTTGATTTAAGTGCATCGATTTTGTACATGAAATTTCAAGAAAATTTGAAAGTGTTGCACATAAAAGTCATAATGATATCATGCCCATTCGTATCTTTCCCTACTCTTTTTCGATTTCTTTTTTATTCTCCACATTCTAAGATATACTTTGTAATTTCAATGCATATTTTCGAAAGCACTAATGTCTACTTCCATAAGTAATAACAAATGTCTGTTTCTTGCAAGATCGATACAAATGGGAACGGCAAGCTAAGCTATAGAGAACACGTCAATATACACTTTGACTTAGAGTTTAATGGTTTCAACAGTTGAGGGACATTGAGTATATATATAGCACAGCGTACTTACACATTGAACATCGGTAGTAATGTAAAAGCTTTCACTTTCAGGCCATTGAAGAGAAACGTCCGTTTTCGAGTATTCACTTAAAAAGCAATTGTCAAAACTCTAACTGACACCAGAGATATTTACCAATTATTCTTACCTTACGGCGTATAGTTACCGATTAGTCATCGATCAGGGGCAAATTATACAATGGGGCTTTAAGGTCAAATAATTCTTAAAATAAGAGCGTTTTTGTTATCATGTAATGCCCAAGAATAAAATTTTATAGCCATATTGATAATCATCCGTTTGGTAGAAACGTAATGCATCTATACAAATAAAAGAATTACACATCTCCATGAATTCATTTTCTTCACTCCATTTATCTTAAAGAATCAAAAGAATCTTAAAACATCAAAGAATCACGCCTCTCCGGGAATTTTTTTTCTCCGTTCATATTCAGTTATATTTAAAAAAAAAAGCGCGGTAGAAATGATGATTTACATCATCAATATTTTGGATTTATTGAGACTTGACGTAATATTACTTTAAAATGTCAACGACTTCTCTTTAGCTTACTGAGAGAAGTAATTATATATCCAAATATAACACTACAGCAAGCGATTTCTTGATATGAAAAGATACTCCTGTCAAACAAATTACGTTAATTTCAAGGTCTTGTCGTTGATAATATATAAGAAATCTCTGCAGTATTGATTGTCAACCAGGAAACGACCTTCATAGAAAGCGCAATTGTCTCCAGGTCACGAATTGCTATATTTACCAAAGTTGTTACATTATATAGTTAGATGTCATTTTACCTTTACAGTTTAATTTTGATTTTGGCTCTTTATGGATTCAATATCCAAAGATTAATTTACATAGCAAATTCGTTCAGATTTTATAGTTCCCTTGTCGCCATTTTTAAGCACGTGACTGCTTGATCAGAAAGATTAGATGTGCAAATATCGTCCCAGTTGTCTATTTTATATGATCCGCAATTATAATTTTTTTGAGTTTCCTACACTGTGATATTTATTCTGATGAGTTTGTTCTTTTTATTTTTTACATTTAATATTATTTTTTTTTACTTTTATTTTAGTTTTTAAATTCTTTTATAGTAAAATTGTTTGTCAATGTTCAATTCTACTTGTCAGTGTCCTTCAAGTTTCAATGTGTATCAAATCTTTACACAAGTAATGGAAATTCATATTCGTGAAATAAAATAACTTCTATTATTTTAATAACCATAATGAGCAATTTGTGCAACATCTCACAATGACAGGAATTCAGTATGCGTAATGTTGTGATCTTGAGCCATATTATGCAATTTTATTCAAAGGAAAATACAATTGACGCTTTCTCAAAATCTTCCCATCACTCTATATAAAATCCAAAAAATTATTAAATATCAAGAGTAAATATTGTGTTTCTAAGTTAGTAAATTTACTAGACACAATATTAAGCCATACAAAATTTATTGGAGTTATTCGTTATGCAGATTATCATCTCTATTTTCAAAATAATTGTGTTTTTCAGAAAGCAATTAACTTGTCAAATATGGTAGAGAATATTTCTAAAAGTTCTATTTGCAGTGAATTACTAGCAAAATAAAAGTAATTCATAAACATATAGCAAGGTAATGCTGTCAGACTTGATAAGAACTGTAAATTTTATTCCAGATTTTGTAAAGCTTTATTTTGTTTAATTAATGAATTTGCAAAGGTTTTATTTTGTTTCTTTTACGCAGAAAAGAATATATTCAAACCAGCATTTACGCTTTTTTCTAAAAAATGGTTGTTTGAATCAGATATACCATAATTCTAATTCACAACATTGTTTTGAAATGTTAAAACTAAACGTCAATTGCTTAATTAATGAGAAACGAAAAATTCTACGACAATTCATAATGGTTAAATCAATTCAAGGTTGGCAACGGTTATAAATTGTAGATATTCTTAGGTGTTACAAATATTGCTTGGGATCAATAAATATCTTCCTGAATTCATTTGCCTTCCACGACATTTGATTTCAAACCATAAAAATAATGTTGGTGTGATCTTTGTATGTATTTGAAATGCGTAGCTGGTGTCCAAATTGAAAATATACCTGTCCAGCAATTGCTACTGTGTAAAACATTGTTTTTCCTAAAATGTTAGGTTACCTCTGTTGATAACGCACAGATTTCTCCAGTTTCTGTTGCCGCACTCAAAGTGATCGCAACCCCGTCATCTGTTTATAGTAATGCTTTCTTAAAGTCAAAAACGCTTCGATTTAACGCTTGCTCTAGTATAGCGTGTAGGACATGCAAACATTTTTTGTTGTTGTCGCCTAACATCCACATTTAAACTGTTTTACATAAGCATTTTTAGGACTATTTATGGCAGATGTTTAGATAATTTTTAATACATAATTATATAGACCAGTGTTACTGCTACTGCGCAACAGGTTTCTTAAAATATGTGATAAAGATGCTTTTTCTTGCCTTATTTAGCAAAGTTTTGACCTCAGATCGTGATTTTGGAGCAAGCACCTCTTCAACTTTGTTCAAATTGGTTGAATTGGGAAAAGCTTAAAACCCTTAGACGGAACACTGATATAAACCATTCCTAAAATTGGCATACTTTTGTCGTTGGCGGAAATCAGAACTCCAAAGCCAAGAATTGCATCATGTGGTACGTCGTTGCAATTTAATACAGATCTGTGTTCTAGATAAATACTAGTGATCGGTCACAATGAATTGTATGACACCATTTCTAGCCTCGTTCTGACTTCCACAATCAACAGAAATATGAAAATTATAGGGATAGTCTGTATGTATTTTGTTTGTTTCAATTATCAAAATACAGTTGTCTTACCTGTAATATGTCACGAATCAGGGAACAATCCACGTGTACACGTAACATGTAATAAAAGAAAACAGAAAAATTTACATAAATATATGATCTCCTCATTATCTGTGATTTCTTTGAAAAATGATTTAAAAATTCAGAATTCAAGTGTGAAATGAGAAATTTGGCATTCAAAATAAATCAACATTCTAATAGAAATCAACCTCTGAAAAACAAAATCTTTTGAAATTTAGATAGTATAAGTTATTGGGTGAATTTAAGGATGGTAGTGGGGAATTATCAACTTTTGTATCAAGGTGTGTTGGGCCTGAATATGTCAATGAGCGGGCGATAATGTCCCTTATCATGTATCTTAATGCTGAACATGCTGAATATTGATGTTGGTACTGAAAAGAATACATTTGAGCATGTAAATTAAATTTTGTTTGAAGAAAGGTTTTGTAATTAAGATATTACATAATTCTACATGTAATGAATATGATAATTTCTTTCTTTGATGCCTCTGAAAAAGAAACAAACAAATATTGCTGGTTTGATATATGACAACTACATATGGGTTGCTTAATCAATACAAAAAATCACAAATCTACCAGCATCCACAATTAATTCAAATCTAATTCATGAATCAAAGGATGGTAATGAGAAATTATCAACGTTTGTATCAGGTGTGCTGGTAGTGGATATGTCACTGAGCGGGCGATAATATTCCATATGCGTTATGAAAATGAAAAAATATGTGATAAATAAATGTCTCCCTGATATTATTTGTGCTTCTACTTTTAAACCATCGAAGGTGGGTAAATTATTGTTTGGACTTAATTTACATTGCTATCTGCTTTATAAGAATAGTTTATTTAGTATTTTCCCCAATCTCAACATTTTCCAACAACACTTGTGTTCATCAGTTTCTTTAATTTATCTGTTAAAAATGTAATACTGAAAACGGAACTAAAGATACAACTAACCACTTTGTCGTAAACCGTCAGATTTGATTTGATACTTTATATTTATTCCATGTATCTAGGGTAGTAATAACTGTGCAACTGTAAAATGCAACTGTATTTTGCAAATCTTAATTGAGCATCGTATATACAAGAAAAACAGATATTAAAGTCTCTGACTGATTATTCATTTAATATCATAAAACAGCAGCATCAATCTCTGAGTGCCTCGGAATATGGTCAGAATGTTTTTCAGTATAAATTCAATAAATTAACATTATGGACAAGCAATGGATTTATTGATGTATGCATAAATTCATTCATTTTATATGTCACTTAAAAGGTTAAGAGTATCTTGAGTTAAGCAAAAATATTGCTTTACCTTTGTTGCATTAATTTATATAAGTCTTCTTTTTAACAAATCATTCAAATTATTATAACATACTCTTTACTTAAAACAGAGCTTTAAAAAATGTATTTCCTGTTCAAAAAAGTAACGGGGAAAGCGTGCAAAATCTGCCTTTTGTAAATTTTGCAGTGTCTCTACATTTTTTGAACTTTATCATACAACTATTTAGGTAAGTAATACATATAAGCGTAAACTAAACTAATACATATAATATGTAATGATATGAAAGTATAAGATGACAGATTTAATGCAAACACGAAATGAAAAAAACTTAGTTTCAAAATATATAGAACAATTAAACAAATTATTATAAAACCAGTCAATATCTACAAATTAAACTGATTATATCACATATTATCATAAAAAGAAAAACACAATATTGATGTTTCTTTTAGTCTACTTTGAAAGTTTACATATCATCCTCGTTCACGTTATTAAAAGAAAAAAGTGACTCTTAGAAAAATCAATTTCATTTTCATCTACCATTTCATCGTTTATATCATCTTCCAACAAGACGAGGTCGCGTTTGATTTTAATTTATCATATCCATATATCCGTTTTGCTGTTGTAGTCGTCAGGTGTTCATAGAGACTGCATACTTAAGAGTTTTCCCCATGGGACTTGAAATATTAAACGTTACGTACTTGTCATGCTAAAGGTAACTTAAAGGGGCAATTCATGATCCAATTTTTACCCTCAAGGTCACCTCTATCAAATTTGAGTTTTTACCTTATAAGAATCCTCAAGTGGTATACATTACGATCCCCAAACCGTTCTTTCATATGTGCTTGCATTTTTGAGAAAAGTGAGAAAATGTGTTATTTTCTAATTATTGTCGGGGCCCCGACAGTAATTACAACACAGTAGTCTATGAGGATTTTCAAAATGCTGAAAAGCTTGTAACTTAGAAACAAACAGTCGGAATCAAGTGAAATTTTCAGTATATATTTATGTTGTACTCTTCTTTTTATTTAGCTAGAAAAGAGGCCACATCAAAATCATTAATTGCCCCTTTAACTATTTTAGCTTTGAAAATACAGTTAACATCATATTTCATTACCATTTGATTTTTGTGACGTAACGTTTTAATAAAGAACGAATGTTTCCGTCAAATTGCCATGTTGGTGTAATAAATTCATTTGATCAATTGTGATCATTTTGCATTGAAATAATTCAGTTTGTTTACTCTCTTTTAAAATACTATTAATTATTATACAAATATTGAATGCCTGAGAGTGCAATAGCACAAAATATATCATGAGGTCAAATTTTGACTTTTCTATTTCACGAGGCGTTTTGCATAGGCATTCAATATTTGTTTATATCATGATATCACACAGTTTGTTTCATGCCGTGCAATAGTACAAACTATTGCACGGCTCAGATCACTGTAATCATGATATAATATAAAAAAATTAACTTCATATAACGTATTTATGCATAGTAGCTTTGTAATTGTATTGTTCATACTTGGATGTGCTTTTGTAAAAAGAAAATCATTTTAATCAATGGTGCATATTATAACTAACACAATATACGGCAAACAGTTCTAAATCATATATGCAAATAAGTCAAAGCAAATTTGTTTTCTGTTGAAATTTGCAAATGGTTCCTTTGAATAATATATCATGATGAATCATACCATTATTCATACTTTCATGAAACAGCTTTTTATTGCAATAAAATCCCGTAATCTGTTTTAAATTTCATCTCATCTTTTCACGGTTAATTTCTCCTCTAACCATATGAGGCTCTGATATGTCAGTATAATCTAATTCCCGTCTATATCATCTTCATCCGTTTTCTACTTTGGACGTCACTGGGAGGGTTCTTCACTCATTATTTGACATATTTCATGTGAGAAGGTAGTCAGTCGGTTGGTTATGACTATTTGATTCTTCTGCTCAAGGGGGAACGTTCCACTTGTGCCGTGTGCATATGTTTCATTCTTGTCGACAGTTCATATATAGATAATTTCATTTTCCTTGCATTTCGCATGTCTATTTGGAATTGCAGCCCGAGTTTATATCGCATATATGCATCGATATGAATTGACATAAAATTGTAAAATAACCGAATCCGATAACACATGTATTTAACAAAATTAATTTACAGTGAAATATAAATCAAAAGCATAATAGCTTATTTACATATAATTTTCATGGGCAAACTGAAACGTCTTTCATACATAAAAACCCATAGATTGTTTGATAATGAAATTTTATACAAATGTCTTTTGTAGACACTTGTTATTTTTAATTTTGTAAATCTAAAATATATTCAACATATTTAATTATTGGATATACATGTAGTAATGTATTACCATCATTTCATTATTTGTGCACAATTCAACGATACATGTTCTAAATAGTTAATTATCTGACATATTTTTATATCTTTTCATTACTTCATTCTTCTTTCTTAAAACTAACCATTATTTTAAAGATTGAAATTTCTAGAGTATACCTTTAAATTGCATTCATCAGCTATCTTTAAATATGACTAAGCTCTGGTTTTAAATGTACAAAATACAATATATTATCACCTCTATTATTAAACATTTCAACGAAGATACATGTTCTACATACTAGACTGCCGTTTCTCAAACTTTTTCATTAAATTTATCTCAAACTACCGTAGTGAGGGATCTTATGTGAAGTAATTAGGAGGGTAGGTAACCAAAGACGGTGAAAATATGACTAGTTGTTCAGGTTCTTGCTAAAGGGGTAAATTCTACTCCAAATACAGCTCTCTACATTGAACTGACGGATGCGTAGAAATGGGCCTCCTGCAGCATAAGCATGATATCAGTTTCGTCTGTACATCTTAGGATTGCATGCTTCCAATATACAACAATATTTTGAGGACTTGATGTATGTGTATTTTATATCTTTTGCGGGACGTGCTTCATCGGTTTAGAAAAGTCTTCTTTTCCGATTAAAGGAGAAAAGAATATGAATAATGATATTTTGATTTTTATATGGGTGTATCAAATACTTTGAAATAGCAGTAGAGTCAGGAATCAATGAGATATAATGAATATTTAGTCAACAATCAAATATTTGTAATATTTTACCGCCTCTTATTTCTAGATTTTAAAAGATTAAAATGAAAGATTAATTAAATTTATTCTGAAGTTTGCATCTTTCTTATAGTTCTTTTCTGAAAAAAACCAGATAGAAATACTTAATACTCTCAATCAGATTCAATCAAGATAATGTCCAATTCGTTATTATTTTGTATTGTATTGTATTGTATTGAATTGTATTGTATTGTATTGTATTGTACAGTAATGTTTTGTATCGTATTATATTGCAATGTATTTCGTCGTGTAATGTAATTTCTATCGTATCCCATGTTATCCTATTTAATACTCTCTTTTCCTATGATGTTTATATTTTGTTTCATTTCTATTATCTTCTTGTTTTCTGTTCTTTGTTATTCTTCCCATTCTATGATATACTGTGTTATTTCTGTGCGTGGGTTTAGAACACTAAATGGTCTATTTCCGAAAGTAAAAACAAATGATAAAATTGCTACAAATGGAAATGGAAATCCAAAGCTACATAGAATTCGTCTATACTAGTACTTATTTCGACTTTGATTTGTATGTCTTCGACAGTTGAGTGACATTGAGTATGTATGTAGCACAGCGTACTTTAAACATTTAACATCGGTAGTACTGTAAAAGCTTTCACATTGAGGCCTTTGAAGAGAAACTTCCGTTTTCAAGTATTCACTTTAAAAGCAATTGTCAATACTTCAAGTATATAATAGGAGAAATACCTACCCATCGTGCTTTGCCTTACGTGTGTGTATGCACACAACAACATTAATATGAGGGATCGAAGTTTAAGATAAAATGACTCTTAAAACAAGAAATATATGGTTCCATACTAGTATATGTCCAAAACGCTTTTGATAGAAAAATACAGCAATGCGTCAAATACACAGTGAGAGAGAACTTCACATCTTCTTGAATTTTGTTTGTTTGATTGATTGCTTGATTGTTTATGTGTTTGCTTATTCCTAGTCGTACGGGAAGAACGCAATGGAAGGTCATAATTTTTTCAGCATAATTATTTTTAATTCATTGAAATCAATTTTTACTTGATGTAATATTTTTCTACAATTTCAATGACTAAAGTAAGCCTACCGAGTGAAGTAATTAATTTTTCAAATATAACACCACAATATAAGCTATTTCTGGAGATCAATAGATTCTGCTGTCAAACAATTACGTTAATTTCAAGGCCTTGTAGTTAATAATACACATGAAATCTCTGCAATATTGATTGTCATCAAGGAAGCAACCTTTGGACAGAAAGTAAAATTGTCTTTAGATCAAAAATTACCGTATTTATCGAAGCTACTACTTTAGGAAGTGATACGTCGCCGGTGCTCCCCTTTTAAACTATACGGTAGAGATAAAATGACAAATCATTGAATTGAAATTTGATTTCGTCTTTTTATATGTGATGGCTCACCCCGAATTGGGGTACTTTGCCGATGATATCAATTCTGTTTTTTTTTTTCACTTCATCTGTTGCAGCATTTTCTAAGCTTTAAAATGGCACCTTGCTTTTTAAAATTGATCAAGGCGGTCAAATTTTACAACAGAAAATCTGCTGGAAATTCTTATTATTTTCTTTATTTTTTGCTGCCTACTTTCTCCTGTATCGTGAAAAGTGTTCTGTCGCAAATTTCCCTTTTCGGGGTGAGTCATCACATATATTTAAAATCCATAGACAACATGCATAGGGTCAGTTTAAATTCTACTTCTCGGCGCCATTTTTAAAGCACGTGACTGTTTAATTAAGTATGGGATCTAAAATCTCGTCCCAATTGTCTATTTAATATAACATCTTAGATTATAATCATATGAAGTAATCCTTTTATCTTTTATGGTTGCAGTATTGACTGACATCCGAGAAATGATCTTAACAGAAAGGGCAATTATTTTCAGGTCAAATATCTCCATTTATCCAGAAAAGTTGTTATACTGTGCATTGAGATGTCCTTTTGGCTCTATACTTTAATTCAATTTTGGTTCTTTATATATCCAAAGAATATTTACATAGGGCTTCCTTTCCGATTTTAAAACTCCCAAGTCGCCATATTATATCATGCAACTGATACAAAAGGCTCCTCTCAATTGTTGTCGTTGTAGTCTTAATATGAGAGCTTAATTTGTTAAAGCTTGCAGTAACCTTATTTATTTAATTTTCTTAATTCTTTTTGGTAGCAGAATCCGTAGAAATCGTTGCACATGGTTCAGTTTAAATTTAGTTCTCAAGTTGCCATTTTTATGCACGTGACTGTTCGATCATATATATATCTTAATATCTATTTTAAGTTCACTTGTACTTTTATTATGATTTTGGCATTTGTTCAAATGACTATGTCCTTGATTTAGGTTACTTCAATTTGGATTTCTTTGCTTTATTTATGATTTCTTAAATCAATGAAATTCAGCACAGATAGATGACAGTTAACGAATAAGTGAATGTCTCTTATCTCAAATAAACAAATTTCAAGTCGCAAATCAACATTTTGAATAAATGGCATCTGAAGTAAAAATAGGGTGAAAAAGTCAAATTTCTTTTTTGACATAAAACGACTTCATGCATCAGTGTTAACATAATACCTAAAGTTTTGAAGGTCAACTTTGCCGGGATGTGCAATTATTCAAGGTTAGTTGATTGCATGTTACTATTATACACTGTAGTAATCAGTATCTTAGCGACTCTCCTCTCATTTTGCCAGAGCACCCCTTATATGTGGTTGCAGCATTTTTCTTACTTTGACATGGATGATTTTTAATTGAGATATCCAAATCATGGAATTATCACACTATTTGTCCTGTAAACAAACATAAGTGTAATGAGTCAGTAGTGTTAGAGTCAGAAACAATTAGCGTATGCAATTACAACTTTTTTTGCCATGATACTGTAGTCAAATAACAAACGGGGAGGAAAATCCATTTTACAAAGTCTTTCATGAATTGTTGAGGGAATTTTGAACAAAAGCACGAGAAAAAGAACTATTCCTTTTCTCGTTGAACAACAAAGTCACCTAGAGGTTATATTAAAACTGTGTAGCAATAACGTCACTTCGAGACCGTTGTCACGGTTGGGATTTAAACTATATCAACAAAGTAAATAGTCTTAATGCAATTTCTGTTTACTTTATCAATGTAAATATAGGTCAAAGAATAAAATAAAGCCATGTTTTGTGAATCTGTATCAGTAGAGTTGATTTAGATCAATATTTACATGCATATTTCTTTCTTTCTCTTTGTATGAGGTATTGAGTTTGTCAAAATATACTTGAATTTCATGAGATATTCTTATGAACTTAATTGGAACAAGGAACATTTTATTGCGATTCCGCATACTTAGTGTTTGCACATAATGTTTCTCACAAAACACGATTTCATTCTCGTTTTCATATCCAACGGCATATATATAAAAGAGAGTACAGATTTGTCATGTACGTTACTAAAAATATATTTATCATTTAGCAAATTGGATTTTTTAAAAATGATATTGCTTTGGTACAACTTACAATACGTAGAAACACGTCGCTTACTTCAAAAGTAAGTAATAAACATTACATTAATATTACATTTGAGACCACGCATCCCACTTTATCCCTACAAAAATGAAAATTATGATTAATAGAAGCACAAAGATCATTTTCAGTATCAAGTGAAAATCATTATGACGAACATGACACCTTTAGATTGCATGATCCTACACTTGACATTTATTAAAAAGAAATGGACAGGTACTTGTATCAATCGATGTATACTCTTTCTTCTGCTGTCATTCATGTCATTTATTAAAGATGATGCCATATGACAGGTCACCTGTTTTGAAGGACATATTTGTATATGAGAGTTCCTATCATTTTATAAAGTACACCTGGAGCAATCTTGCAATCTTCTTTGACAGGTAGCGATCAGTCTATACCTGTTTCACTTTATGAGAAAGCTATGACCTGTATGTTGCTGAAAATTGTAGTTTAACATTTACATCACTAGTGTCTACTAGTAAATCAGAAGCGCGGATGGATCTTAACAATCAAAAATTTCACACAGTGACTTTTTCATAAAACAAATATACACTGAAACTATTACAAACATCATCTAAAGGTCAGTATAGCATATTCAAATCGAAAAACGTTATTTTTGATGTTCCATTATCGACGAAGGAGAAATACAGAATTTATGTGCATATTATATTCAGGTTAATAGTATTCGCCACCTGGTATACTGGATGGGGGTTTTCTTAAAAGGTAATATGTTTTTATATACAGAAATGGACATATCAACAGACAATTGACATGACTGTTTCTTATTTTTCAAAAATGGAGCAAATGGTTAAAAATTCTCTCGCTTTTTAATAATTTGTCCATTTACTTTTATGTTAAGTGTGTTTTTATGAAACGTACCGGACCAAGTATACTTTAGATTCCATCTAAAATTTTAGGGTTAGGGTCGGGTATGTTTAGGGTTAGGGTCGATATATGTCTAGTGAATTAAGGTTTGGTCATGGTCAGGATCAAAAATCTTTTCATGTTTTCATGTTCAAAATTTTTAATGAATGTTAGTCTATCAAACCTATATCAGACTTCAAAATAAAATGTCCGCCTAAAACAAAGAAGTTGCCTGCGCTTCAAGAACGCATGTACACATTTTATACCGAATGTTAATTATTTTGGAGGAAAACATATTTCTCACTTGTATTAATTTTTGATGAAGTTGTGAAGTTTATTTTGTTAAAGTTAAAAAACCTGAAAGCAATTTTTCGGTTGTAATAGCAAACCACATTTCTTGTGTTAATATCAAGCTTTAAACAACCAATCTGTAATCGATCATTTTTAAAACAGGTCTTAAATTTTTAACAAACTGTAAATTCATTTCTACGTATAAATTTATGCAACACTGCCATAATTTTCGTTTTGACAACCATGCAATAATTTGCAATATGCAATAAAAACAGTGACCTCTTTTTATGGAAATTTGTTCGATTTAATGCAAGAGTTGTTATCTGTTTCGACCACACAAATTGTTGTTGCTTGTGATTGTCATTTTCAAATAGATAATAATAAGATTTCAAAGAGCTTTCGCACTGCTTCATTTTCTATTTAATTTTACTTATAGTTATACGTGTATAGTTTTGATTTTCTAAAAATCAATATTGCATATGTAACAAATAAAAACCCAGTACTTTTAAATCAAAATTATATGTTTATTTATTTGATGCATTGATTTTAGATCGTAGTTAATCAGTTACGCATGAAGTTAAAGCTGTTATCTTTTTAATTTTCTTGAAATCAATAATTGCATAGGTAACAAAAACCCAGTCCTTTTAAATCAAAAACGTATTTGCATGGTAAAATCATGGGCTTTGAATTGTTATTAACATCCAGTAAATAATAAGATAACATTGCGAGAGGTAATATATATTCTGTGCAAAACTATAACCAGACATGTCAGCATTCATGTCAAAATTTACCATATAATATTATATGGGATGTACAAAAAATATAAAATTGATTCATCTTAAAAACTTTCGACATACTTATTGTTTAATCAAATAGGTGATATAGTAATGCTAAAAATTCGAAAAAAAAGAGGACGCTTGTTTAAGGAAATCTCGTGGTATTGTTCAGATTATACGGGTTATCGCAAATGAACCAAAATTTGAATCGACGCGTTTATTTTCTATGTGAAGATGTGTAAATATTTTTGAACATTCCAGTACGTTTTATCTACCAGCAAGAGTAAACCAGTATATCGTCAATGCTAACCATTCAAAATACTGCAAGCAAAGCAGGCGAATTATAATTCAGTCAATCTTGTTATCATATTGATGTGATTCCATTGCCAAAAGGAAGTTGCAGATTTTAAGTATAGTAAGAACGTAATTCATCATGATATTCGATTTTGAATTATATATAATAAGATTAGATGAGGAATTCTTAATCTAGTTACTCTACTAGAATAAATGAGGTCAGTAAGGTTCAAACATATATATTACAAAATTGGAAGGACAACAACTAACAGTTCAGTTTGGAAAAACAAAGGCAAAAACTATTTTTAGATGAATGTTAAGCTGGTTTCAGACTTGCTTGTCGTGTGGTCGTACGACCAGTGCGACGTGACGTCAAAAAAGTGCGCAAACTCGACCTTGTCGCATCTCCTTGCCGTACGACAAGCCGATATATCGATTACCCTGTCGTAATATGCAATTATGCAATGTGTCGTGCTACAGTACGACAACTAAAAAGTTGCAACTGTTTGGTCGTGTGCCGCAACGTCCTGTACCGCAACGACAGCTACTCTGAAACCACCTTTAACGTGCATTTGTTAACGTGTAAATGGCAACTGATGCGTCATAATTATTGACATATTTTTCAAAATATATGTCCCTTGCTGCCAATCAAATATAGCATCCTTCTTATATGGCGAATTGAAGAAACAACTCAAACATCAATACCTAGGTTATTTTTCTCCAGGCTATTTTCCTTTAAAATAATACACTTTCATTTCGAAGTCAATTTCCGGGTGAATTGCTACATATACAATGTAACTGAAGAATTAGTCATCAAGTTGAGGAGAGAAGCTAACACAATAATAACACAAAGCTTGGACACACATTCAATTAAAACACTGAATGTTGACGAAGCTTTGCAATTATTGTTATGTAGCTACGTCTGGTGTAATAATAAAACCTTAAGGCATTCTCCACTTCAGTAAATTGACATGAAAGATAATAAGTTACATATTATTGATATAACTAATTTTGACATTTGTTTTGACATTTTTAATTTACAATAACAGCTTATCTCTGCATAATCCAAGCACAAAACGCTGTACGGGTATTAAGACCGGAACATTTTTACCTAGTCCTGGATCTTTAAGTTATATTTGCTAAGTACAAAATGTTACCTTTCTCATGTTTTATGACTACTAAAGACAATTGTATTTTAATACTACATGTTATTAGTGTTTATCTGTAGTAAGCCAAACGAAAAATACAAATATTTAAAGGAAACAAATATTTGGTTCAAGGAAATAACTAAAAGGACACGAAAATTATATTTAAATTTAAGCATAGTTTTAAAAATGTAAGCTTTGTAACTTGTTATATTTAACATATATATATCTATAATACTGAAAACAGTTAGAAATTAAACAAGGGTTTAATACTACATGTTATTAGTGTTTATCTGTAGTAAGCCAAACGAAAAATACAAATATTTAAAGGAAACAAATATTTGGTTCAAGGAAATAACTAAAAGGACACGAAAATTATATTTAAATTTAAGCATAGTTTTAAAAATGTAAGCTTTGTTACTTGTTATATTTAACATATATATATCTATAATACTGAAAACAGTTAGAAATTAAACAAGGGTTTACAACTCTCCATATTGATATAATCAAATTATATAACGTGTCTAATGGTTACAATCAAAATTATTTCAAACTAAGATTCATCATGAAAATATCAGAAAATATCAAATATCATTAGATTGTATAATGTTAATGATTTCAAGCATTTTGTGGTGCCAGCCAGTCATCTTAGAACCAGTCTTCATATCCTCTGGAGGATGCAAACAGAGTGGGGTGGTTGCACTTTTCCTCAGCAATCATGACAAGCTACAGACCAGAGTGAAAAGCAAATCTCCGGAATAAAACCTGTATTAGAGATTATTTGAGCTGGATTAGACCCGTATGTAGTAAGGACCGCTTTTAAGTGAAATTTGAACCCTCTTCATCTGCATTCAAATTTGCAATATACTAAGAGGTCTTTTGATATAAGCCACCTGGTTAAATTACAGATGTCAAACTTTGAATTTTCATTAGAAAGTTCAAGACAAATTGAATACATGCCAAAGTAAAAATGGTGGTTTGTTTTGGCTGTTCAAAACCAAACTCGTTTTGAAAAACAAATAAAACAAAATGTGCTGGTTTTGAAAATACATTTTATTTCTTGTACTCTCACATTTTTAATTAGCATTGTTGTTACTTTTATTACTTGTTCAACTAATCTTATATGAAATACTGTAATGAATATTATGCTAGTACCAATCGAAAGTTACATTAAGAGGTATTGAGCATGTGTCCTAATAATGTACATAAAATTTAGAAAGTAGTGAAATAAAAGTTTAGATTTTAATGATTTCTTTTGTAATGCATTTATAAGCATCAATTAAAACTGAGATGTTATAGGAATATGACATAATAGTGAAGCAAGAATTCATAGTTCTAATATATACTTTTAAATGTTCATGCTTCCTTCAGAACGGTATTTGTTAGTTTCAATAAATAATAATGAATATACATTTCAGTTTTATCACAAGTTATACCTCATCATCAATGACCATTTCCATATCATTAGTTTAATGACTCTGTATCATTTTTGTAAACAGTCTAGCTTAATGATTTACACTACCTCAGAATATAATATCAAACTCTCAGTTTATATCCAGAGTATAATCGTATTTTTGTTTTTAAAAATATAATAAATTTATTCACCTATTGTTGCAACTCTTTGCCAATTTTACAAACTGAATTTGAACATGTGTTTATTACAGAAATATAGAGAATATAAGTATTTTAGTATACATGTTTTAGTAGTCAGAAGCATCAAAACTAATTAGAATGGCAGGTCCGCCTTGATATTGATAACTAAAACAGATTCTGAACCATTTAAAGGTACTGTCATTGTTTGCGCTAAAGAGAATGTAATATTTGTTTTTATGACGATTTTATGATATATTGATGGAAGCTGCTGGTGCCTTTTCAAATGCACCACTTTGTGTAATAACCACTAACCGCATATTGGCTAGGTATAGCCATTGTTGCAGAAGGATGATATCGAGATAAATACCTCTGGTCTCTAGCGGGGTTTACCGAACAGAACACTCAGATCAATTACGCTAAAAGCATGTCAAATATAGGTCATATTGATAATTCGCATCTAAATTATTTAGCCTTGTGTATTGCTGGCTCTTTCAAAAGAAGGGACTGGTGGTTTTTATGTGTTTAGATATCAGATGCAATCAGATATCTATTAAATATGAAATGGAATATTGAGAATTGGGTAAGATGTGATGAAAAAAAAATATTATAAATCACATTAATATTAATGTACTAAAGATGTTTTGCCATACATGTATCTTAAAACTGAAACATAATTACCATAGATTATAATTAATTATGACAAAGCAATACAAGGTATGATGAAGGACTCAATGGTAACAATAAGCTTTCTCTTATCCAACCATTTTCCTTTTTTGTTTAATAAACATATTATTAAAATTGTGTGTGACTGTCATAATCCATCGAGACATAAAAAGCAAAAATAGTTTTGCAAATATCTGAATTAAATCTAATGTACCTGTTTGTCATAAATTAAT
>JXSR01S000544.1:60248-72206 GCA_000969725.1 Ophiothrix spiculata | reverse complement strand
AGTGCTCGACAAACGCCGGATAAGCACTAGACCCAGAAATTATTGCAAGGTTTGTCGACAGGTATATTGGCTGTTTGAATATCGCTGTGCGGTATGCAGGAGACTGATCGTGAAACACCAAAAGGAGGCTCCCGGGGGATCGTATGGTTCGAGCCCGGCCAGGCAGTTTACGTCTAGCGTCTCCTTGTTTCCTCGGGCAAGAAACTTTACTCTAATTGCTCTGTGGTTCAAAAAGTCAAGTTAAACCGTTGGTCCCCTGTGAATGCTCCTTCTTGGGGCGCTGCTCAATGCCCTTAGTTATAGGCAGCTAATGGAGATCCTGTATCCACTGGAGTGATGTGATCTATGCCAAGCCCGTAGCCTGGGGGCGTCACCCCCTCCCCAATTTGACAATGTACAAAAAGGTAAATGATGTCCACCAAGAGAACACCCAAAGCACCAAAACTGCACGTAAATGTAAGTCGTTTTTTATTAAGATTTTACACAAAATGGTTGGAAAACCTTTTTTTTTTGCTTGTTACTTTTTCAAAACCACTAAATTTAGTTTAGGGTCGACCAAAAGGTCCACTTTTTAAAAATCTGCACCCCCACCTTGAAAAAACCCTGGCTACAGGCATGATCTATGCGTGAGACAAACTGAGATAGGCCGAATCGAGCGTTCTGGAGTCTTTATGTTTTTGTAGATCGTTGTCATGAAGGCCCACACAAGGAGAGAATAATTCTCTATCGACTCAGTAATTTACAGCAGTCGATCGAGACGCTAATACGCTAATGGTAGCATTGTTAAGGTATTTCCTAATTCTGCCGCACTTATATATCTATATAAAAGCCTAGCCACTGCGACAAACGTTGCTTATATGCGTCTAACCGAGACTATGTGTTCAAAGATAGTATTAATGAATTGATGATGGATTAAACTTCTGCACTACATTATTTACGTACCTTCAGAAGTACTTTCGGATGTGCTACATCCGTCCTCAGCTGATGTTGTTGCTGTGAAATTTCTCTTGATGATGACGTCATAAGTGAAATTTCTCTTGATGATGACGTCACTGTCAGCTGAGGACGGATGTAGCACATCCGAAAGTACTTCATAGTAAGTGGCGGCCATCTTGGTATTCAAAATGGCCGCAAAAATGGCATATTTTAACAAAAATTGACAAAAACACCCTTTGAAATGTCCATTGACATAAATAATATACAGAAAATTACATTTAGGGCTAGTACAAGATAATTTGTGATCTAATTGTTATGTTAACATGCTTAAAATTCCAAATGGCGCCCGTATCAAAAACCAAAATGGCCGCCAAAGTCTGTTTTAATATGAAAAAATGGGTTAAAAGGACTTTAAAACAGCACAAAGCACACTATATGTTCAAAATAATTGATGGAAAGTGGTTTGAGAGTTACAACAGATAAATTTTCCCCAAACTAGACCGTTAACATATTCAAAATCCAAAATGGCGCCCGTAAATGGGGTCTAAAATGGCCGCCAAAATACATTTTAATGCACAAAAAATGGGTCAAAGCATAATGTAAACAGCATTAAACACACTGTAAGTTCAAAATATTTGGTAGAAAATGACTTTGAGAGTCACAACAGATACATTTATCCCCAAATTAGACTGTTAGCAAGCGTAAAATTCCAAATGGCACCTGTACTGAGATCCAAAATGGCCGCCAAAATATATTTTAATGCCCTAAAATGGGTTAAATGACTTTAATAAAGCATCAAACGAACTATATTTTTCAAGATATTTGATGGATAATGATTTTTAAAAGTTACAACAGATATAATTGTCCCCAAATTGGGTTGTTAACAAGCTTAAACTTCCAAGTTTTTCCTGTAATGAGATCCAATATGGCCGTCAAAATGCATAAAAAGCGCAAAAAATTGGTTTCACGATTTAAAACAGATTCAAACACATTATGTTTTTCAAGATATTTGATGGGAAATTGTTTTGAGAGCTACAACAGACATATGTGTCCCCAAATTAGGCTGTTAACAAGCTTAAAATTTCAAATGGTGCTAGTACTGAGATCAATAATGGCCGCCAAAGTGCGTTTTAATGCACCTAAAAATGGGTTAAACATCTTTTGAACAGTCTCAAACACACTATTTTTTCAAGATATTTGAAGGAAAATGGTTTTCAGAGTTACAACAGATATATCTGTTCCCAAATTAGGCTGTTAACAAGCTTACAATTCAAAATGGGGCCTGTACTGAGATCCAAAATGGCCACCAAAATACATTTTAAAACGCTAAAAATGGGTTGAAGGATTTCAAAACAGCAATTACCACACTATATTTTCATGATATCTGATGGAAATTGGTTTTAAAAGTTACAACAGATTTATTTGTCCCCAAATTAGGTTGTTAACATGTCCAGAATCCCAAATATAGAGTGTTTGATGCTGTCTTTTAGTCATTTAACCCATTTTTAGCGCATTAAAACATTTTGGTGGCCATATTGGATCTCATTACTGACAAAATTTGGAAGTAAAAGCTTGTCAACAGCCTAATTTTGAGACTGTTTTTAACTCTCAAAACCATTTCCATCAAATATCTTGAAAAATATACTTCGTTTGATGCTGTTTTAAAGTCATTTTTAGCGCATTAAAACATATTTTGGCGGCCATTTTGGATCCCAGTACAGGTGCCATTTGGAATTTTAAGCTTATCAGCCTAATTTGGGGACAGATTTATATGTTGTGATTCTCAAAGTCATTTTCTACCAAATACTTTGAACATGCAGTGTGTTTGATGCTGTTTAAATTATGCTTTTACCCATTTGTGCGCATTAAAATGTATTTTGGCGGCCATTTTGGACCCCATTATTGGCGCCATTTTGGATTTAGAATATGTTAACAGTCCAATGTGGGGACAAATATATCTGTTGTAACTCTCAAAACTACTTCCAATCAATTATTTTGCAAATACAAATGTTTGTTATTTGGTGTTTTTAAGTCCTTTTAACCCATTTTTGCACATTAAAACATACTTTGGCGGCCATTTTGGTTTTTGATACGGGCGCCATTTTTAATTTTAAACACGTTAACATAATAATTAGAGGACAAATGATCTTGTTGCAGCCCTAAATGTAATTTTCTGTTGATTATTTATGTCAATTGACATTTTCAAAGGGTATTTTTGTCATTTTTCGTTAAAATATGCCATTTTGAATTCCAAGATGGCCGCCACTTACTATGGATATAATTATATGCTTATTTGATTCCTTGAGTATGAAAACATGGGTGTAGACACCAAAATTATGGCTCTATGTTGTTCAGAAACCAAGTTATAAGCAAAAATAAGTTAAATTGGCGGCCATTTTGAAAAATGGCGGCCATCTTGAATGCATTCATATTGAGATTTTGGTAACATGTGAAATATCATTCAGAATGGTCCCCCGAACAAAATAATACCACTCGTGGAGGTTCTTGGGGGGGGGGATGCATAGGGGGTCATCGTAGCCCATGTACTAAAAAGTGTTCTGTCGCAAAGTCCCCCTTTTCGGGGCGAGTCATCACAACAACAACAACAACACAGAAATGTGTCTAAAACAGGAAACAGTGTGTAAAATTGACAAAAGTGTCAAAAACTGTTAACGGTGAAGTAATGTCAGCCCTGAAATGAATTTAGTTTTTACACACTGTTGTTGGTTTCAGACACCGCTTTTGGGTTACATATCGTTTTTGGGTTTCGACACTGTTTGTAGACACCTTTCCCTTGTTGACACCTATGGCCGCCCATAGTTTGATGTCATGACAAAATATATGGTAGCGAAAATGTTGTTAAAATGTTTGGTGGCCGAGGATACAGAACCTATCACTGATAAACCTGGGGAGGCACTTCAAAAATGCCCTATTTTGTCCCCAGTATTGCACATTATGACCCTCTATTTTCTACCTGTGCTTTTGAAAGATATATGAAAGAGCACCACTTAAGACATCCAAAATTTCAAACTTCATTTAAATCATCCCAACAGTTTTGATTTCATGAGTCATTAAGTTTCAAAAAAAGTTGATGTAATCAGACCAAGCTCCTATTTTCTACCTGGAGCTGAGCCTATATTCTCAAGATCACTGGTGCGGAAATATTTACTATTGCTAGAATGAAAAAGCAGTCAACATTTGTTTTATATAATGATTTTGCTTTGAGCAGGCATTGGGTAATTTATTTTAATGCAATGAGTGGATTGTTTGAACCTGTATCCTAAGAAATGATCTGATGTATATAATGACATCATAGTATCTCTAAATTAGCCCTAATTTTGGCAAATCTTGAAAAAAAATGCAAAGAGGCTAATTTCAACTGATTATGGTAGGTGTAGGTGTAAATATTTACAGAAAAAAGTAAGGAAGGGTAGGGGCTGGGGTCCTTATTTTTCAGGGGGGCATTAAAAATAGAGGGTCATTTGCCCTAACTTATGCAAAAAGTATGTCGTATTTGACATCAAATTAAGGGAAATGTAATTTAAAACACTACATGATTTGTTTATTTTGTTAATCTATCACCTTGCAAAACATTATACCTAATTAGAGATATTATGACCTAAAAACGTGATTTTTCGTTAAAAATTGATCAGAATTTAAGATTTTGCTATTATTATCCCTATATTCGTGTTTATGTAGGTACTACTTCTATTACCATGGGCTATGGCATTTTCCAACTGATTTTGCTTGGTTAACTTTTCAGCAAGTTTTAAAAAAGTGTGAAGGCGGGCACATTTGGGGTCTGGCGGCCACACCCAACCAATAAAAATGTCTGGCAGTGGTTGTACACAGTACTTGGGGAGTATTCTCAAGGTTTTCCACCAAGTTTCATTTGGTTAGTCTTGAGCTGATTTAGCTCAATTACT
The DNA here is from genome assembly GCA_000969725.1 of Ophiothrix spiculata. Lineage (NCBI taxonomy): Eukaryota > Metazoa > Echinodermata > Ophiuroidea > Amphilepidida > Ophiotrichidae > Ophiothrix > Ophiothrix spiculata. Next base: position 67,344 of record JXSR01S000544.1, on the reverse strand, counting down.
AGGGGGGGGGCACAAGTTTTATGTGACTGACAGGCATACCCCACCACCGGAAATGTCTGGCAGTGGCCATTCATGATACCTTGGACACTGAATATTTGCTGTAAGTTTCATTTGGTAATATCTCCTTGGTTGATCTGGATCAATATGAATCCTCCATTCTCAGCCTCCTCCTGACCCACCACTTGGAGTATGGCAGACGTTCATTTATTTCATTGGCATACATTATTACATGTTGGTCATTTAATTGGTAAACTTTTCAGCTAGGTCAACCCTTAGTGGGACCAGGGGTCGATTTCACTAACATTAAAATGCATCATTAACCCATCGAAAGACCAAAACCCGTCGTTAGCTACAACCAACTCTTGACTGCACTCAACGTTAACGAAGGGTTCGATTTTTCTAATGCATAATTATTCATATACCTTACAATGCAGTGTCGTGAACACTTAAGGGTTTTCACGTCTTTGTAACGATGCATTTTAACGTTAGCGAAATTGACCCATGCTCTATTTTGCGCATGTAATAAAATGCACATGCATATTCAGATTTAGGCAATCACGAAGAAGAATAACTAAGTTCCATGCGCCACAACAAACAGTGGCGAGTAATATCCAGTTCCCTCTTAAAGTTAAACTCCTTGATTTAATCCCAGATAAATCATACACAAGACACAGGTATTATATCATATATGTATTTTTTAACCAAAAAATCAGTGAAACACATTACAAAAAGAAATTCACAATATCATAATTTTCGTAATTTACTTTTTCTTCTACAAAAGTACTCAAAAGTTGAAAATGAAAGAAAGTTTCATCTAAATATAGATTTTATATCAAAAGAATCTGATTAAAAGAAGAATAAATAATCACAATTTTACATAATTCTTTCATGTAAATATATAAAACTGTCTATTTAACTCTGTTACACAGATATACAGTTTTCAACAGTGCTTGTACCCTACATGCATAAATACAGTCAGTTTTCATTAGAATCTATCTCTGTAAATGTAAATATTTTTACTTTCAGACACTTTTTGCACGGCCAATTTCTGATCAATTTGCACTTTCTTATTTTTGCAAACAAGACAACTTACCTAAGCATAGTACATACAAAATAGGGTGCATTTTTTATAGGATTGAATTAATAGCTCCATTCAGAAACAAAAAAAAAAAAAAAAAAACATAATCAAGTTAAATCAGTGGAATATTCCCAGTATGTGAACAGCTAACGATATGAGGCGGCCCCTGGACCCCACCCATTATTCGCTCCACTCACTTCGTTCGCTCCGCTCACATAGTCAATACAATTCTGTCGGTTCGTCTTAGTGCAAGTGAGAGAAACCAAGTAATTATCTTAACACAAAAGCCTCAGTGGTTATTTTGACAAACCAGCCATTGAATAAAAGTAGCCCCAAAACCTCCATCAAATTCGCCGTAGCACTTTGCTTCTCCCAGTGCTTAAGGTGTTTGGTCCACGCGCCATCCACGCGTACCAGTACGCGCTAGTTTCCGAGTAGGTAAGTGCCACAATACGCATGCGCATATACTCTGAGTAGTGTTTTGAAGCTAAAAATTGCCATATTATATTATTTTTCTCACAAACTAAGTCGGTGACCCCCAATTTTTATTTTTTTATTTGTAAGAACATACTTGTGCGCAACTTTTGTGAAAAAATTAACAAAAATGCTCGGGCATATTTTTTGAATCAACACTAAATAATTTCACTTTTGCCACATTTCCCATAGACCCCTGTACTATTTTTTCACCAAAAACCTCCAAAAATGCTGTTATTAATCCGACTCTCATGCAATAACGAGTCCGGTGACCCCCAATTTTTATTTTAAAAATCGGTTCTACATAGATAAAATATCATTCATGCCGATTTTTACTAAAATTCTTCGGGCGGATCTCTCATGGACCAAACACCTTAAGTTGAAAGTAGCCTAAAATTATGGTTTGCAACAATGAACCTCAATGAACTTGCCAAAATTATTGTCTATACCACTCTTTCTCTATGTTCTACATTACAAACTAGGCCTGGGACTAAAACCCGGGTACCTGCCCGTCATGAGCTTTACCAGGTACAAAATCTGCAGACCGATTACCCGCATTGGACAATAAAATCAAAGAATTTTTGATCAAAAAATGCTGTGGTCCAAAATTTATAATAACATCATCATCTGGTGTTAAGTAAACATATAAATCACAACCAAAATCGACAAAAAATAATTTTTATTTTTAATATGGAACATTTTCCAAAATTTGAATGTACAGTTTACATTTATTCAAGGGTTATATATTCTGTGTATACTACACTGTAAATACTCAATTATCAATATGGTTGGGTACCCGACCGGAAAATAAGTCGGGAACCCGGGTAGAAAATCATCCGGAAAGTTCCAGGCCTATTACAAACACAAGGGCCGGTATTCCAGAAAGGTGTTTAGCTAAACCAAGGTTTTAATTCTCGCCAACAGCACGGCTCATTGAACTGTTCCTCTTGAAAGCTGCAATGGTGCGTATTATTCCTGGACAGTTGATGTACAGTTAAACCGTGGTTTAGCTAAACACCTTTCTGGAATACGGGCCAAGATATTTTGTTCTCGTTACTTCTTCCTTGATGAAGCATTAGCATATATATATATATATATATATACCAGTCTCTGCCGGCACAGAAATCCGATATTTTTATTATCACAGAAAAAATGACTTTTCAACTCTTCTGCCAAATACACGTCTTTGATGCTCTTATTCCCATCGTTTGAATCATTTAACCCGATGGTTGTTGCAGAGATTGTAAAAATATATTAATTGAAACGATTCCAGATTTGCTGGAGAGAGTATACACGCTAAATCAAGTGATAATACCACAAAATGTTTTGCTCAACAATAACAAAATAGACATGAATAGACATGGATTTTCATGCTAAACATGATTTTGATGTAATTTTTAGGAAAAACAGTTTGATTTTAGTAAAGAAAAAAACAAAAAACTCTGGTATTTGACTCTCAATTTGTTGGAAAACCTTTAAGAACCAATTTTGAGTTGGAAGAAATTCTGACTTTATTAGACTTTTAACAGTCTAGAAACAAAAAAGAGTTTCTCAAATTGTTGACTTTTATCTTAACTTCTTTAGATTTTGCCAAAAAATAGGTAAACCATAGATTAAAGAAAGTACAGAAAGGAAACGGGCCATTTGCACTCTAAAAATTAAGGGCACAGTTAACCCCTCATTTTCTGAAATATTGTATGCCTTGTAACTCAGCAACCGATAAGTAACCCCTTATAAAAGTATACATTTCTAGATGTGGATTTTCATGTAGAAGATGATGGTTAGGTCAGTTTTGGACCAAAATGCATGATTTTGGACCAAGGTCCAAAAAACCCTTGTTCTTGGACCACTATATTTACAAACAACCTAACTAAATTTTGAAAAAATAAAAGTTGGACCTCGGATGCTTTTTAGAACCTAGAAACACATGTCTAGGAACGCATTTCTCAAAATTTTGATTTTTACCTTACTTTTTGAAATATTGCCAAAAATAGGCCTAAATAGGCCAAAAATGAACAAAAAAATCATTTTGGGCTAATTTTGGACCTATTTTTGGCAATATTTCAAAAAGTAAGTCAAAAATCAAAAATTTGAGAAATGCGTTCCTAGACATGTGTTTCTAGATTCTAAAAAGCATTCGAGGTCCAACTTTTATTTTTTCAAAATTTAGTTAGGTTGTTTACAAATTAATGGTCCAAGAACATGGGTTTTTTGGACCTTGGTCCAAAATCATATATTTTGGTACAAAACTGACCTAACCATCATCTTCTACATGAAATTCCACATCTAAAAATGTATACTTTTATATGGATTTACTTATCTGTTGCTTAGTTACAAAGCATGAAATATTTCAGAAAATGAGGGGTTAACTGTGCCCTTAAAGCTAAGTTAGGGGATTGCACCACGCTGGCATGGCCAGACTGATGCTGCGTAATGACCCCGCTGTGCATTCTAATCGCGCGTTACAATTACTTGATTACAACGTAATAAACATCTTAAATTTACCGCCAAATTGTGCTACGCAAGCAATAGCGCTTGACCGGTTCTATAGCCACATTCTCAGACAAATTGCCAATCCGTTGTTGGAGTATGGTTAAAACAGGTCAAAAATTGTGATGGTGCAATAAAATCAATTTGTTAAAGTATCAGGTCTTCCCCACTTCTTTTTTGTGGTAGTTATACAAGTTCAGAAAAAGTCAGACAAAACATTAACAAACCTTAAGGTTTAGAAGGACATTGGCGCGCAAGAAATAGTTAATAATGTGTCATATATTACATGAAATTACAGCAATATGCAGCATGTATGCTAATTCGAGTTGCATTGGGTGCAAATAAAACTGTAATGTGATCATTTGGGTTTACATCTAAGAATACTGCGGCCGTTGAATCTTTTTATCGGCTAGTCAGAATTTAGATTATGAAAAATACAACTGAAAATATCTTGTAAACATCAGTGAACTATTTTGTGATCTAGTGCACTAGCTTAAAGCATTTAAATTACACGCATCCAGCAGTATTTATCACTGAGTGCAACATTGTTGTTCTATCGAGAAATACGCTTCACCGAGTCGTGTGGCCTCCAAGTACGCTTCACTGAGTCGTTTGGCCTCCAAGTACACTTCACTGAGTCATGTGGCCTCGACTGCTCTGACTTACACAAGGGACTAATTTTCGCTAGGGATTTAATTTCGCTAATTTTGCTAGACTGCAAATTCGCTAAATTAAATCCCTTGCTAAAATTTTATTTACCATTGAAACTAATGTAAAATTCCTCCAAGTACGCTTCACTGAGTCTTGTGGCCTCCAAGAATGCTTCACTGACTTGTGTAGCCTCGAAGTACGGTTCACTGAGTCGTGCGGCCTCCAAGTACGCTTCACTGAGTCGTTTGGCCTCCAAGTACACTTCACAGAGTCATGTGGCCTCGACTGCTCTGACTTACACAAGGGACTCATTTTCGCTAGGGATTTAATTTCGCTAATTTTGCTAGACTGCAAATTCGCTTAATTAAATCCCTTGCTAAAATTTTATTTACCATTGAAACTAATGTAAAATTTTCTAAATTAGTGAAATTAAATCCCAGCCAAATTGCTGATAAATTGAAATTCGCTAAAATGTGTCCTCGCCAAATTAAATCCCTTTACAGTATTTGTGAAACAGAAATACATTCTGCCTTCCCTTACTGACATGTGCTAGAATTGAAATTATCACTGACAACAGAAGTATCATCAGCCAGTCCTCAATCATTACCAAATGAATTTGTAGCTGACAACAGAAGCGCCTACTGCCAGTCTTCACTCCAACACACAAATCATATGAAATTATTGAAGTTATCGGTGTACACAGAAGCCCCCTCTGTTAGCCCTTCTCTTAAAGCTTTCACACAGTTTCTTGGTATAAGTAGACCTGTAAGGCAAGCAAATCAAAAAAGAACCTTAAAACTAAAACGTTGTTCCTACAATTCTTCTAAAGATAACTAAGACATTGGGTATTTTTTTAAATATTTTCATAAGGGTGTAGCCTCACAATAATTTGCTGTTGACCCGCGACCCATGGGTCAACAGTGACCTATCGTAGTGAACACATGACTTCCTGGTTACTGTGATGTCGATATGCATCGATTGATGCCCATCAACGCGCAGTCTTTACACGCGCTATGCACAAGGAATACAGCGAAAGACTGCGCGTCGATGGGCATCGATCGATGGATATCGTCAGACTCTGAACAAACCATTAGTTTGGTGATCAGTTGTAGTCCACTGCACAGCCTATAAGCAGCGAGTAACTTGACAACCATAGATTCTAAGAGGTCACACTATGAAGGTGAATACATCAAAAGATGTAATTCCAATATTTGAAACAACCTGAATGCGGGAACCAGTACCATCACTCATTCCTTGCATTTTGTAATCAAGGTAATTGTTGCTTGGAGAAATTTGAAGAATAAGCCACTTCTTAGATTTACCATATTTCTGATGAAATCTCATGGATACGAGATGAAATATCAAGTAAGTCACTAATATTTATTGAAAGACTGGTTTAAATTGCAATTCGACATAGAATTACCGTACTCTTCCAAAATTTAACAAATGGTTAGGAATCACTACGAAACTCACCAACGGCCAACTGGCGATTCAAGCCGTTTTTTTAAACCATAGTCACTAGCCAGACCTCACGGTTTCAGACGATCGTACACAGTTAATTTTTAGGTTATTTTTTGTGTATTTGTTTAAGGTATTTTGAGTAAAGACATGAACTTGACTTATTATTTTTTCAATTTCATGAAGTTTTAATTATAGGTGTAACCTCAAAATTTTGCCAAAATGTCAGTTACGACCTTGTAGCATTCAAATAATGCTCAGAGTCTGACGATATCCATCGGTTTCAGACGATCGTACACAGTTAATTTTTAGGTTATTTATTGTGTATTTGTTTTAGGTATTTTGAGTAAGACACGAACTTGACCTATTATTTTTTTAATTTCATGAAGTTTTAATTATAGCTGTAACCTCAAAATTTTGCTTAAATGTCAGTTACGACCTTATAGCATTCAAATAACCCGATGATCTTACCAACTATCTTTGATCCATCGTCTATTCTCAGTCTAATGATTTGCATCTTGGACATAGATCCTGGTTGTGAGTTCAAGATGGCCTCCACTCTGCTCCAAACACTCAGCACGGATCCTGCCAGTACATAGTAAGTTCTGCGTCGGAGTCCAACTTCACAGTTTAAGCCCATGGCAACCTTTCTACATCTGTCTTTCCTGAAAAATGCAAACAATTTTAAACACACCACATATTATAAGCAAAACAATAGGTCACTTTTGTAACACAAATTTATTTAGATTTAACTAAACCTACTCATGATGCCTTTAAGGACGATCATGGTGATAAGTTCCTATCTGTAGATTTTGTTTATTTTATGTCAGGTAATAGATAAGAGTCTAAACTTTAAAATTCAGCAATAAAAAATGGGGGTCACCGATCATCTAAGCGCGCTATGACGTCATATATGCAGTTAGCAAAAAAAAAAAAAAAAAGACT
>JXSR01S000544.1:23556-34618 GCA_000969725.1 Ophiothrix spiculata | reverse complement strand
CTTCTAAAAATGTATACTTTTATATAGTTTATGCAATTAGTTTGAAAGTTAGAGCACAAAAACGGTTTATGCCATTTGAAGGTCTACCCCAGCCTTGGGAGAAAAGCATGTTACTCAATTTTACGTTTTTGCAAGTTTATTTTTTTATCATAACGTTTTAACAAAGTGCTTAAAGTTAATAAAAGTATACATTACCAGAAAGGAATTTTCACAAGGAACATGAAGGTGATATTGATTTTTGACCAACAATCTCAGTTTTTGAGAAAATCACAAAAAACACATTTTTTGACCATTTGGGCTTCCATGGAGTTTATTATGGTAAAAAATGCACAATTTAAAAAAGATAAATTTCAAACAAACATAGATTATTTATTCTGGCTAAAAAAGAGAAAATACATTTTGAATAACATTAGATATTTGGCCATTTGTTTAATTAAATTCGGGATCCCGAATTTAATTCCCCATGTATTAGTATAGGAAAGCATACATGTGCTTTTTATCAATTTTTTGGTGGCAAAACATTTTTTTCACTAAATACACTCGAAAATGCTTTTACATAGTCACATTCCTCCATTTTATGCTGTTTTTAATATAAACAATTTTTGACCAAAATTTTATAGTATTGCTTTAAATCTAGTATGACTTTTGCTGATACAGTGGTTGGTTTCAAAGAGCTGAGCACGACAGTAAATGATTAGGTTGGTGTCAACTCTTTCATTTTTGGAATTTATTTTACGCTGTAACTCACCAACTTAAACTCAAATCCATATAAAAGTATACATTTCAAAAAGTGCATTTGCATGCTGAACACAATGGTGATGTTAATTTTTGACAAAAAAAACACGACAATTTTGGCCCTAGGGCCAAAATATGGATTTTTTTGTTCAATAAGTCTATAAAGTGATTGGTGGTAGTCTGGAACCAAGTCTTATAACATATCTAGTAGTTTCAAACTCAACTCTGCAACATTGTCCATGCTTTCCATATTAGCCTAATATTTCTACAATTTATGCAAATTAGATACATTAGAATTATTTAAAAATATTCTAAAATATTTAAAATACCTAAGTCACTGCTGAGTACAAATTCTTATAGGCCCATCCAGATAGATTTCATGATTTCAGGGCACTGACTTTAGGGTAAATAGAACAACAAATTTGGAGAATTTATCCCTAAATTATGCAAATTAGGTACTTAAAGGGACTAGCCTAGATTTCTAGATTAAAAACTTATGGAAATGCTCCAAATAAAGCTTAAAAGTATAGTAAAATCAAACCAGTGTAAAACTTAACACACAAATGGCTCAAACTGAGGGAAAATCAACCTGCAATATATCATTCTTTGATGGTGGTGTGACTATACTGTGTTTCCTTAATCCATACCTCAGATAAAAGATCAAGCAAAGCTCCTGGAGATAATTTAATACCTTAAAAGAGAAACAATTTCATCAAAAATAATTTGATTGCCCATCATAGTTGTGGAAACAAGATATTTTTAAGTTTTCAAACTAAAAATACACTGTTTTCACACCACCTTTTTGCGCCGGCGTAAAAAATTAAAGTAGGTAAAGAATTGCAATTTTCTCCAATTTTCCTCAAATTCATGGAAAACTACTTGTAGGTTATATTACTATAAACATGTTCTATCAATTCAAATAAAAAAGTATGTAGGTAAAAAATTAGTGGGAAGAATCTAGGCCATTCCCTTTAATTAGGACATCTTTATTCCCAAATTGCAGCTAGCTGGCACAACTTGGGCCTTTGACCTACCAACACATCAAATACTACAACTACTGGGTATACCAATCCCAAAATAATTACTGGCAACAAATAACAAAATTTGGCAAATTATTTGCATATAAATGCAAATTAGACACCCAAATCAAAATCAAACCTGGCACTATTTATAATAGACCTTTCCAAACAGCAATCGGAAAACTTCGGAAAACATGGTCACGTGTCACAGCAGTTGCAGTCGGCAGACGACAATGAAAACAAAAAATGATAGTACCGCAAAAGTGTATGATAAAAACGGCTGTAAGTCAATCCAAAGTGATTGGTGGTAGTCTGGAACCAAGTCTTATAACATATCTAGTAGTTTAAAAACTCAACTCTGCAACATTGCCCATGCTATCCAATGCTTCAATGAGCTCATCCAATGTGTTTGGAGGTAGTCTGGGCCCAGTTTCTCTTACATATCTAACAGTTTTAGACTCCCCTGTGCAACATTGTCCAGGCCACCCAGTTCTTTATCAACTTCATCCAATGTGTTTGGAGGTAGTCTTGGACCCAGTTCCACTTATATCTAATAGCTTTTAACCCCCTCTGCAACATTGTCCAGGCCACCCAGTTCTTCAACAAGCTCATCTAATGTGTTTGGAGGTAGTCTGGGGCACAGTTCCTTTAACATATCTGAAAATTGTAACCTCCCCTATGCAACAATGTCCAGGCCACCCAGTTCTTTATCAACTTCATCCAATGTGTTTGGAGGTAGTCTTGGACCCAGTTCCACTTATATCTAATAGCTTTTAACCCCCTCTGCAACATTGTCCAGGCCACCCAGTTCTTCAACAAGCTCATCTAATGTGTTTGGAGGTAGTCTGGGGCACAGTTCCTTTAACATATCTGAAAATTGTAACCTCCCCTATGCAACAATGTGTGCACCATCTAGTTCTTCAATAAGTTCATCTAATGTGTTAAAAGATAGTCTAGGACCAATTCCTGTAACATATCTAGTTGTTTTAAGCTCACCGCACCAACATAGACCTTTTCAAAACACGACTATCCGAGAATTTTCGAAGCTGATTTTACACTTTCCGGCAATTGCCGAAAGAAAAGTGACTCTTCAACACAATAACCAGAATGTTAAGTTCGCGTTCTCGTTAATTGGTTGCGTACGAATTCGAACTTGGAATTAGCGTCAGCACTACAGAGTCACTTTCAATTTGTCGGAATTGTCGCCCTGCATGCAACTTCAAATCGTAAGCTTAATCAGCGCAGATCAGCCGATTTCAAATGGAAATTTCTCTCTTTATGTCGGTGAGCTTATGGTACCATCGGCCAAAAGTTGTTCAGAATGAGTTTATCTAATATTGTATGGGGTCTGGTTCTATTTATTTTTCACTTGTATTGCACTGAAATGCGAGTGATTTTTCGGACTTTTTTTGTTGACAATTGTTGACAAAATCGTGCATACTAATGAGCTTGTACGTGATTGGTTGAAAAAATGGCCATGTGATCAATGGATCCGGAGATTTCCGAATGGATTTTGAAAAGGTCTATTGTCTTTGCCACGAAGTGCTTCAATCAAAGTGTAGTCTTGGACCCAGTTCCTCTTACATATCTAACAGTTTTTAAATGACCTCATTATCTGTGCCACCCAGTTCTTCAATGAGTTCATCCAATGTGTTTGGAGGTAGTCTTGGACCCAGTTCCTCTTACATATCTAATAGTTTTTAACTCACCTCTGCAACATTATCTGTGCCACCCAGTTCTTCAATGAGTTCATCTAACGTGTTTGGAGGTAGTCTTGGACCCAGTTCCTCTAGCATATCTAACAGTTCTTGTTTCATTAATTGCACTCTTTCATAGGCGTCCATGCCTGGAAGCAGCAGACTGCTAGTAGCTGAAACACAAACAATAATCGTCATGTGAGTGCAAGAAATTCGTATCTGCAATAGCTGCCGTAAGTTATATTTATTTAACACCTTGTCACTAGAATTTGAAAAATCCACCAAAATGTCCGTCATAGATCAGTGGCTCTTGAAATGGTTCTTCAGGTGACACGGTCACCTGAAGAACCATTTCAAGAGCCACTCACCCAAGACTGGATATTGTGCAGTGTGCAATCTAAATGAATGACAAATGGCAGCTATTGCAGATACGACTTTCTTGCACTGACATGACGAATTGTGAATGTCATGAAATCAAATCTTAGGGATAAACGTTAATGTGTAAGGGAAAGGCAGATATCTCAGAGGCAGATTTTTTAAAGCATAGCGAATATTTTTAGCAATTTAGCGATGAATTTGGGAGTCAGCGATCATAACTGGAGTTTGTGATCATCACTAAATGTTAGTTAAATCGTCCCCTGGCCTGCAAATTAAGTCCAAAATCAAGTACATAGAATAGTCACCTGTCTTAGATACAAGCTTCAATTTATTTTATTAGCAGATCCAATGCAAAATTTGAATTCCTTTTGATTTATCTACAATATATGATGTAAAAGCAATACTTTTACAAACTAAACTCAACCTCTTAATCAACCTATACCTATAACATGTAAAAACAAAATTATCCGGCCATCCCCGTGACGGAGATAAAACCGGATTTAAAATATTGGCTTACTACTACTACTACTACTTTGATCAAAATTTTCCAAAATTATATTAATTTTGATCAAAATGTTCACAATATTGGTAGTTAATTGTTATCATCAAAAATACCCAGTGCAAATTGTCTGCCGATACAATTTTGAAATGCACCTGTAATGAGTGTCAATTAAAGGGAGTATTAATGCTAGGCCTGGGACTTTCCGGGTAATTTAGTACCTGGTATCCAATTTAATTTTTGGGTGGGTACCCGGGATCCCTAACATTTATATTAATGGGTTGATTGGATGTAAACAAAAACACTGATGAGTGGTGTAGTATGCAATTATCATCATAAAATATAGGTCATCTTCCAATAACATCAAAATTTTGAAATTTTACCTCTATGTGTGACTGATTTATGGTTAGTGAAGCAACTTCAGAACATTTTTCCAGTTAATCAAAGCATTGTGGATATTATACTCCCACTTGGGTAATCGGTTATGAAAATTTGTACTCCGGGTAAGCTTACCTCGGGCGGGTATCCGGGTTTTAGTCCTAGGCCTAATTAATGCCCAACTTAAGTTATGGTGGCTTAGCACAGAAAGGGGTGCAGGGCACGTGTGAGGGTGTTGGACACAATTTCAAAGGTTTTATTCCATGCTTTTAGAATTCTTTCTGGCATACTGTATCTTGCGTTTTAATTAAACACGATCATACACATGTGTCATTCTTATATTCACATGAAATCATTTGTGTAACTCCTGACAGCCTGTGTTTGTGTGCAGGGCTAAAAGCACACAATGCTTAAGGTATATGTGCCCCGTCATATCTAAAGGTACCTTATGGTAGGCATAGTATATTACAGGCCTTTGAAGCTGAGCATACTCAACAATCACGTCCAAGGTCAAATTTCTAATAACATTACCTTTGAAGTGTATTCTATCATATTAATCAGGTTCCATCATCCAAAACATAAGAAAAATGTGTTTAAAAAAAACAAGATAAAAATCATTCCTTCATTCAAATTATACTCAGTACAAAAACTTTGAACTCGATTTTTCTCAGAGCTATAGTTTTCCGATTCAGCTCGATTCCTTTTACCAATTTGGATGTAACTTTGCAACCGAACATCCAATAACCAAAACTAAGGTGTCATTTAAAAGCTTAAACTTTCAACTTTCAGATGAGACCAAACATCAATTTTGATTTTGGGACCCTTAAGGTACCTTTAGATATGACGGGGAACATATGATATTGCTAAAAATACAAATTTTTTGCATAAATTTGCTTTATATCTCAAAATGTAAGTCGGTGATCATGTTTTTTATTAGCTTTTTTCAAAGAACTATATGGAGACCAAACCATATGTGAAAAAAAATAGAGCGGTTTTTAATTATAAATGTTTTTGTGTTTATTTTCATGATTTTACCATAGAAGTGAAAGGCAAAAAGTGGTAAAATGTACTGTTTTTGAAGTGGATTTTTCTCGAATACTAAGTCGCTGTCTAACCTTTTTTATTTCAAAAATATAATCAGCACATATGAAAACACCATATATCAAAATACAAGCGAAATCAATAGTGGAATTTTATCTGTGCTAAGCCACCTTAATGGTTTCTACAACATAACAACAATAGGCAAAACAAAAGTTTATTGGACAGTTTAAACAAAAATCCAGAGTGCAGGGCCCCATTACTTGTAAATGCAACCCTTACGATGCATTTTTGTTTTGAATGTCCAAAAAAACATTTGCTTGGTCTAGAGTAACAAAATGGAAAAGCAAACAAACCATAGCTTCTTACCTGAAGGTATATTAGAGAATGAATCTGATTTGGAAAACAACTCTCTCTTAGTCTCTCCTGCAGACTTGTTTTGTCCAATCCCAGCAGCCAGTAATGCACTAGTCATGTTGTTTTTACCGTCATGGGATTTGCTCAGCGACGAAAGCGACTGCGATTTCTTGGCGCTTACTTTGGAAGAGCTCTTTGGTTTTTTGATTTTGGTCTTGCGGCCACTTCGGCTCCATGGATCATCTGAAACGATGACAAATTACAAATCCAACCGAATTCAAATAGTTTCAAAGTAAGCAAGAGACACCCTTTTAAATCTTTGAGCCACTAACATTGCTGCATTCTGTGTAGTGTACTGTTTTGCACTTCAAAAAGCTTGTAAAGATACACATAAGATGTCAAATACTCAATAATTTAGAAATAATTTCAAAACTGACCAACCACACAACATAATGTTTAATCAGTGAAAAGATCACTGACCATCAAGGCTTTGAACCTGGGACCTTAGCATTACTAACACAGCACAAGTTGAGCCAATGGGTCAGATGGGGAAAACAGCCAATCACATATCTATACAGGCCTTCAGTTCTTACCCAGAGATTGTCTTTTGGAATTTACAAATGAGCATTAATGACTCTTTTGAAGCTGATTAAGTGAGCATAGGGAGGGCAACTTACAAAGGATCATAGCAATAAAGGTAGGAAACCTCACATTCGAAGAGGAGCTCCAAATTGCTCACTTGGAGCATTTGCGGAGAAGAAGAGCAAAACCCGGTAGCGCCTTAAAAGACAATCCCTGCTTACCATGTTCTAAATAAGTTAATTTAATTTTTTATGTCAAGTTACAGAGTTCATGTAATTGGTTAGTGATTGTATCACTCATTAAAGTTTTCCTGTTCTTCAAAATTTAATGAAAACAAACTGTAAGTATAGCTGAAACTAAAGAAACAGCCATGGTATAATGATGCATCAAGGGGCCAACCCACTAACATCTTTTGTTTATTGCCAACTTTAACTTTAATGCAAACCAGAAGGTCATCACAGTTTTCAGAAACCGATTCTGCTCAAGAAAAAACAACTACTTTATTCAATAATTAGTTCAAACAATAATAGTTAAGGCATTGGAGCACAATTACGCCACAACTTTGTGCGGCCGGCCGCAACCTGGTCACAGCCTTGATTTTCCAAGATGGGAACCGTGGGATTTATTTTTCACCTCAACATTATCGTAAAATATTCATTACATGTTTTGACATTATCTAAAGGTGCATAATCAAGCCTATGGTCGGCATCTTAGAAAATCAAGGCTGTAGCCAGGTTGTGACCGGCCACAAAAATGTGTGGCCTAATTGTGCTCCAACGCTTAAGGCCTAACAAAAATAATTGTTTGATTGGCGCAACATAGAAAAAATAGGGTAGGTAGGTCGGATTTTTTTAAATTTTTTTTTAAGTCTATGTTTTACATACAAGAACAACATTTTCGACACATGTACAAAAACATCTTCACTTTTTCTGTAACACATCTTTTATTTGTCATTTTGAATGTCCTACAAGCCATATCTTGGGCCCCCATAAATCGATTCCCATCAAATTTGGGATTTGGATGTTTTTACCATGCTCAAAAAAATAAAAATATTTAGTGTCGATGGTAAAAATAGAGTCGGTCGGGTTACGCCAATCAAACAATTTTTTTTATGCTTAAGGTACATACCATCTTCAGAATCCGAATTCTTGAAAGGATTGAAGTCATCATTAGATGAGCCTCCACCATCATTGTCTTCTCCATCTGAAGACAAGGAGAAGTCGCTATCCTCGGCGCTCTCTTGGTGCTCATCCTTCTTCTCTTTCTTCTTCTTGGTGGTGTCATCATCCTCTTCATCGCTGTCCCACCAGTTTTTCTCCTTTTGAATGTTCCATTTATTATTCCCTTTCCTTTCATACTTATTGTCGCTTTGCAGCTTTGTAGCTTTGCAGCTCTGTCGCTTGCTTCCTTTCACACTTTTGTAGCTTTGCAGTTTTGTCGCTCTTCAGATTTGCCGCTTCATGTCGCTCTGAAAGTTGAATTCATTTCAACTTAAAAATTCTTGTCGTGCGACAAAATTTTGCCGATATTGATTATCTCAGCGACATGTAGCTTTGCCACTATGACAACCGGAAGCGGCAAGTTTTTGCAAAAAATATACGTCACGCAGCGACAAAGCTGCAAAACTACACGAGTATGAAAGCAGCATTATATTATTAAAAGACATGTAAAAAATACAGGCAAAGGGGACAGTGTGGATATGCACTGACCATATCTCTATTTTGAAGTACCTTGACCAGACTCTAGCATTGTTTTGATATGAGTGGATCACTGCAGCTCCTAATACTTTCTCAACATTGAAAAATGACGGTTCCCATTTTACAAGAAGGTCACTTTTTAATGAAAATCTAGTCGGATTCTTGAAAGTATCCCCAGGAGAGTCTTTGCAAGATTGGATTCTTGGATTCACATCAAATTTCTAACCCAACATGACTCGTACAGCAACAAACAGTCCTTTGTACTCACCTCTCTTTCGTTTAGTTCCTCTGCCATTGTCGCTATTTGCTGGACTGTTTGCCCTACTATGATCCAGACCAAACAGATCGGCTGTCTTCTGTCTATTCGGTGCTGGGAAATGTTTCTCAACCAGTGCACTGAAAACTCCCCTTTAAAGAAACAAAATATGTATGCCATTTTGAGTACACAGTGGTAAGGATATTGTATAGAGAGTACATATAAAAACATAAAAATACAAGTATCATTGTTTAGCTCTGATTGTTCACAAAATACTGGCAAATATGTACGATCCTGTGTCATATTACATAAGGTTGTCAGAAATATGGCACCAAAAGTACAGGATTAGATCAGGGCAGGTAAATCTTTATCTCTTAAAACTATGAATACAGACTTTGTTCAATACATGTCTGACCAATAAGATAACAGGATCATTGTGCACAGAAAGCTGACATTGAAATCTGGAAAATAACCACAAAGTTCTTACACAAATGAAGGTTGAAACTTCTGCATCACAAATATTTACTAGCCTCGTTTGGAGGCCTTACGCACAGATACCATCTGGCGGCGTCAGCAATGAGAGATGTTATGATGTCTGATCGTCTCTGGAAACGCTGATGGTGACGTAGCTTCTGACCGGCAGTTACCAAATACAGTTATGATGTTAAAATTGGATCCCAAACAGGATCCAGTTCCACCCCCTTGTCTCTGTTCAGGGCGGGCTTCCTTTGCTTGATGTAAATCGCTTCCAAGATTTTCCTTGCAAAATCTTTTGATTCCCTGGCAAGAACTTTGACGTTGTTAGGGTCAAAGTGGTGTTTTTCTGTCTTGAGGTGTTCAGATACTGCGGATGTAGAGGATGATCTGGTCGTAATATGTTCCTTAATCCGCTTACCAAGGGGTCTGGCAGATTCACCAATATATGTCTTATGGCAGTCCTCACATTCAAGACAATAGACTGTCCCAGAAATTTGGTCTTGGGGGGGGGGTTGTCCTTGTGAGCAACCAAAAGTTGTCTTAAAGTTAAGTGAGGTTTGAATGACAAAGACACACCTGCTTTTGTAAAAGCTCTGCGGATTTTGTCCGATATACCTTTGATATAAGGCAGGCTGGCATAAATCCTTCTACGCCAGAGAAGATCAGACATCATAACATCTCTCATTGCTTACGACGCCAGATGGTATCTGTGCGAAACGCCTCCAAACGAGGTTAGTAAATATTTGTGATGCAGAAGTTTCAACCTTCATTTGTGTATTTTATCACCATCACGTATGAGCCTATTTCCTCACAAAGCTCTTGATGAACAAAGTGCATCTTGTAATATAGTGGTTTGAAGTCAAAATTTCCTGAAATGTTTTTAAATTTCCTGGAAAGTACATTTTTGCAATTCTGTCATACAGGACAAAATTTCCTGAAAACAAGACATTTTCAGTAAAATTTCCTGAATTCAGGAAATTTCCTGAAAACTTGCATCCCTGTTCTATGCCAGATACACAAGTACGGTTGAACCGATGGCTCATTTCCTTACCGATACGATATGCCGATGTTTTATATCTGTCACTTTGCCGATACGATATCTGTTAGCGATGTTTTAGTGCATCATCAGCTGATCAAAAACGTGGCCTAGACTAGGGCTAGGCCACGCTTTTAGTGCATCATCAGCTGATCAAAAACGTGGCCTAGACTAGGGCTAGGCCACGCTTTTAGTGCATCATCAGCTGATTAAAAAATGTGGCCTAGCCCAGCTAAGGCTAGACCACGCTTTTATCTGTCACCTTGCCAAACATCGTTAAAGTTCATCGGCAAAGACAGGTGATTTTACCGATACGATGTTTTGCCGATAGGGTGTAATATCAGCCTGATACGATGGCCGATACTATGCATCGGATCAAGCTTAACACAAGTAAGGTAAGATAAAAATTATATTCAAACTTAAAATAACATAAATAGCACAACTTTTCTTATTACTGGAAGTTTTGTAATTTGTTCAAGTTCAAATATATATATTGCAATACATGCGTACTATAATAGTCATGAAATAAGGTTGCTAATATCGACGATATCCAGGACTCCAGAACAAGAAATTCACATTTTTTTAAAATAAATGTCATCGTTATGGGTTACATTTACATTTTGTGATACCGTAGAACTAGTATCCTTCCCCTGCTCCCCTCCCACGGACCCAGCAATGAGCCCGGGCTGCCCGGGCGAAAGGGAACTAGCTTTTCTGGCAAAGACTTGATGACTCCCAGATGAATTGGATATCTAAGCATAGATCTATAATCTTAACCACAACTCACTCAGTTTATCTGATAATGACCAAAGGCACACTTTTACTTCCCAACTTGAGATTGTAAACATAGCCAGTAGGCACATAATACACATTACCAATGTTCTATGTCCTTTGTGTAGAGTGAACTTCACTA
>JXSR01S000544.1:11105-22042 GCA_000969725.1 Ophiothrix spiculata | reverse complement strand
AAACATTATTGAACCCGTCATTGAGGAGTCTAAAGTTTAGGTACTTGAACAAAAATTTCAATCCAGCACGGATTTTTCTACACTAATTGACATCCCTACTAATATACATGTATGTGCATTTTGTTAGTAAAACTCTGGGATTTTAATCTAGTGAAAATTTACACTTTACAAATTTAAAGCTATTATATCATTGCTTGCTGCACATGGCCACACAACAGGAGGTAGAGATAAGTTGACTTACTTAGAACTGCCTGCAGGTTAATGTGCACACATGGTGAGTTCCTGGTTTGTTTTTTCTTCTATGGGGTGTTGTACAGTTAGAGAAGTCAGTTGAGAGCCATCAAATACTTTTGCCAGGATTCTGACAAGACTGAGCCGATAACTCAAGGGCTGTTCTTTCACTGGGATTTTAGTTTGATTCAGAGAGTACCAGACATGGTATACACTAAATTGAACAATATTGACAGCCCAAAACAAGGGCTATGATACCATAGAGTCTGAGTGCAAGTATATTGCACGTCATGTTTTGCTTCAAAATTAACCACAAAAACCAACAGATATGATTGGCTAAACACATGCTAAAATGAAAGTTACATACATTCATCTTAAGTCAGAATTGATAATAATTTGTCACAATTTATCAGCAACATTGTCAAGATGAAGCAAAAAACCCTGAAAAACGTGCCATATACTGGCACTTTATATGTCAACATTTCAATCAAGTCAAAATAGGGACAAGTTAAAATTGTCAACATCAACTCATATAAAAATTTGCATATAAATAATCTTTGCAGAACATTGAACTATCACATACGCAACTTATGGAGGATTCAAAGGCTTTTAACGAAGGATGCTTGTCACCATAACGTCAGAGCCATCATTCTGTCCCGCATCGACTACGCCAATTCCCTATTGTTTGGCGCGCGTGAAAGGGATCTCAAGCATTTGCAGCGTATTCAAAACAAATCTGCCAGGCTAATCTTTGCATGTGGTCGTGACAGGTGCTCTGACGACTTGATGACAACCTTACACTGGCTTCCTATCAAGGAAAGAATCAACTTCAAAGTGTTGTTACAGGTTTACAAGTGTATCTCCAGAATCGCTCCTGTGTACTTACAAGATCTTTTTTCGCTCCTCAACAACCTGGAAGATATTGGAAGCAGGCGCAGACTACACTCTTCATCTGATGCAACTCGCCTCGCCACCATTCGATTGTATAAAGGTGCTGGCGACTGCTCTTTTGCTGTTTTCGTCCCTAGGCTTTGGAATAAATTGCCTCTGTTCATCAGAGAGAGCGAGTCTGTGCCTGTTTTCAAACGTCATCTGAAGACACATTTGTTTCCGGAGTAGGTTTTTCTCTTTTTTTGCTTGTTTTTGTTTCATTTCACTTATTTATTTGTTTTCTTGTTGTATGTTTGAGCGCTGTGTTAACGTAGAGCGCTATATAAGTGCTTTAATAATAATAATAATAATAATTCACATATGTGATGACTCACACCGAAAACGGGGACTTTGCGACGATCTGCAAACTGAGATGAAGTTGAGAAGTGGTAAAATTTTTGTCTGGGGGTGAATTTGAGATTTTGTGATATTATGAATCTTCAAAGTTTTAAAAATCTTCCTACTAAGCTGTTTTCTATAAAATTGCGAAAAAGGATGATTTTTAGACAATTTTCTAACACCTTGTCAATCTCGTTTTCGCAATTTTGTGATCGGAAGAAAAAACATCCATATTAATTAAATATATGTCTAATTTGCCATATTTTTTGTAACTGAATTAAAGATATGTATCTTGACAATGTCTGTGTCAAATTTGATGATGATTGAGTGCTCCTAAGTACCCTTTGCTAAGGAGATGTTGTGTATAGTTGAATAGTAATCAATAAAATTGATGCTTTCACAAACCCAAACTTTAAAGCCTGTTTTCTCCAATTTTTGAAAAGTGATCAACACGCTCTTACTAAAATAGCCATATCTTCGGAACGGATTGTTGTATCGAAATGTTTGAGGTACCAAATTACTTATGAAACTCTAAGCTTTCTCATGATGCCAAAAACTCAATTTTGATGTCGAAACCAAAGTCCCCCCTTTCGGTGTGAGTCATCACATATCCTTACTTTGCTGTGGAGACAAAGTCATTGAGCTCGCCGCCTGCTTCTTCCAATGCATCCAAAGTCCTTGCTTCACCGGTTGATTGCAAACCTATGACGACACACTGGAATGGCGAACAAAAGTCATTATCGCGAATGAATGTTCATTATATTGGTGATTAATAACCTGCGTAATAGCGCGATCCAATCTAATAAATTTATTTCTACTTTTACGCAAACAACTGCGCGGTCATTATCAGGCAACAATGACTAAGAGCAGTTATTAATGACAATAATAACTTTGCACCATCTATTTTTCGATCATTGTGTGAATTCGTCGGTGATTGATTTGGACCTCGGTATTTTTTCCCTCAGAAAAATACCTCGGTCCAAAACAATCACCTCAGAATTCACACAATGACCTCAAAAAAGATGGTGCGCAGTGATTATTGTCTAAATAGCATAATGCTGGGTTTACAACCATCAGTTGTGATTTTCACACACACACACACACACACACACACACACCCATGAAGATTGAATCCAAAATTCAAATTGTGTAATCTTGAACTTCATTACCTCAATAAGGCAATTTTGACAAGCAAGATACTTGATTGATAACTATTATTATGTTTTATAGTGGTGCATTGCAATCATATGCAATAAAACCTGGGCCCGTGTATTACTAACCACTACACTATGATGTGCCTCAGCAGCAAATATGTATCACCCTATCAAGGAGCCATCCTCAAACCAACTGACAACTTCTTGGTGAACAAGTTTTTCACTTGTAACAGGGTAAAAAGTGTCCAACCACAAGGGATCTTTTTGAAAGCACGACTATCATGCCATGCAGACTCCCATTTTCGTCATAACTACATGTCATCAGCTATGGATTCAACAGTACTGAAAAAGAACTTATAGTTTATTTCAGTTTGTTTGCATAATGTTTATCCATGTGGCATTTGGATAAGCTAAGAGAATACAACAAAGTTCCTGTACACATTCAAAACAGACTGAAACCTTATTCGTACCTTGCCTATCTTGACTGCCTCTCTAGCTAGCTTCACAACATGTCGCACTTTTGCCGCAATGCATAGATACTTGAAAAAGCGTTGATGCGATGACCAGAATTGACCCCACATGGACTTGCGCATCCTTTGTTCTGCCTGCATAAGTTCAGCTGCTTTTTGGAATCTCTCTCTTGCTTCTAGCCACTGTGAAATACAATTAATATCCAACGTTTTTAATGTTGGACGTTGTTGGTGTCACGATCGGGTTTCCTGGGTTCAAGTCAATTGTGTGGATAACATTATAATTTGACACATTTTCATTTATATCTCTGAAATGGGACATGTTTCAACCATAAAATTTCACATAGGTAATGAGAAGAATATGAGAAAAAGGACCAAAATCCCACAAAATGCCGACATATTTGGACTGGGTTCTTTAAATCTGCAGCTTGGCATTGTCTAACGCAATATTTCTTTTTGATAAAGTTACAATTAATGTATACGTTAAGCTGAATTCAGACTCGACGCAAACGTAAAGAGCATGTGTAGATAGAAGTTTTGAGCAGTTCCGATCAATCAATATAAAAATTCAACACCACTTGCTGCAAAGCAAATCCAGGTTGAAAAAAGCTGAACTTTCCATTGGGTTTTCATGCCGTTGGCTGCTGCAGTCCGTTTGCATTCTGAGTGTGAATTCGGTGCTTTTTTGCAGTGGAAATTATTGGAAACACAATGCATTGCATTTTAGATATTAATATAACTTTAAGGCTCAATCAACTCACCAGTCTGACTGCTTCATTGTACATCTTGATGAAGTCCTTCGACAATGGTATCTCATTAACCTTGAAAGACACACCTTGGAAACTGAGTTGCCTAGCGATGTACATACCACGGAGCTTCATGTCCATGGCAACAATCTCCATAGCACCAACACCTCTGAAGAAAAGATGCAAATTCAAATATTGATTAAAACAACTACATTGCACACAGGAAAGTAATAATGAAACAGTGATTCATATTAGGCCCGGGACTAAAACCCGGGTACCTGCCCGTCATGAGATTACCCGGGTACAAAATATGCCGACCGATTACCTGAACTAGACAATAAAATCATAGAATTTTGAACAAATAAATTTGTGTTCAACAATAATGAAAAAATAATCATTTGATCGAAGTAAACATGATAAATCATGACCACAATTGGCGAAAAATCTAAATTTTTGGTGTAATTGAGACATATGGTCGTAGTAGACCCGTTCTAACATGGTAAATAATCCTCAATTATCAATATGGTCTGGGTGTCCGGGTACCTGACCGAAAAATAAGGCGGGTACCCGGGTAGCAAATTACCCGAAAAGTCCCAGGCCTAATACATGCTAACGTCAGTTAAGTTGGAGAGCTCTTGACTTAACTTTGACGAAAACATTTGACACTACCACCTTTGTGTCCATTCAAAATAGGAAGGCTGGGTTATGGGGTGACTTCATGTTTCTTTAAAAATGTACTTTTTAACAATTTTCATCACATATATTTATTTCAAACCTAGAACATAAACAAAAGTATTGGTTTTCTACATTTTAGAAAGAAACACATTAAAAATGGATATTGTGTGACTTTCTTAAGAAAATTTTGATTAGCCAATATTCTCCATAGAAGTGCAAATTTCACATATTGCCATAATTATGAGGTAATATAACCATATTATAGTGGGCACTGATTTTGGTACCATATGGAAGAGGAGATTGTACCTCGTCTGGTATAATATGATGAGGAGAAACAAGGTCACACAAATTTACTCAAGGAAAATTATCTTGAATTGAACTCCAAATATTCTGATTCAAGTTTGATGAGTTGTTACCCATGTGCAGAGTTGCCACTGATTTCGTTGAAAAAACCTGAAAACACCATCAATTCTTGAAAGATACTCCAAAAAGGGCTGAAAATATATAAATTTGAGATCTAGTCTAGACGGAATTCTCAAATATATGCTCAATAAAAAAGGAAGAGGCATTTTGTAGTAGAAGCGATTTGAACAACTTTTCTAGACCACAATTTAATGCTGATTATGAAAATGCCGGTTGCCCCTACTGGATTTTGAGTGCAAAGGGGTCAAAATTTCAAAATTCAAAATGGCCGCCAAAATACACAAATTTTATCATCAAATAGTTTAAAGCAAACTGTAGAACACCAAAAGTCTATATTTATCATGTGGAAACATTTTGTTGGGCTATGAAAAATACCTGCAGCTTAAATTAGGCCATTGGCATGTTTCAAATTCAAAATGGCTGCCAAGATGGCCGCCAAATTGCCAATTTTCATTAAAATCGACCAAAATAGCCTTTAAAATGCCTGATATCATAAATAATCAGCAGAAAATAACATTTAGGGTTGCAATAAGATCATTTGCCATTATTCGTATTATAAATTTGTAGCAAACTTGAAATATCGCCTGTTCTGAGATCCAAAATGGCCGCCAAAATATCTTTTCATGTGCAAAAAAAAATCCCTGTATCCAGATCAAAATGGCCACCAAAATTATGCATTTATGTGCAAAAATAGGTTAAAGGCTCTTAGAAACAGTATAATAAAATCCCCAAATGTTCAGAACAATCAATGGAAAATGATGGCTTTGTAAGTAACGATAGGAGCTTTTTATCCCAAATTAGGGTGTTGGCATATTTCATATTCAATATGGAGCATGTGTTAATCCAAAATGGCCCCCAAAATAACATTTTATGATCTAAAATGGCCAACAAAATATAATTTTATGCTCCAAAATGGGTAAAAGTGACTTTAAAATTTATCGAAATCACAAAATGTCAAATAATTGATGAAAAATTACTTTTAATGGTAACAATAAGCAATAGATCTCCCCTAATATGGGTGTTGGCATGTTTTAAATCCAATATAGAGCCTGTACTGAGATCCAAAATGGCCAAAGAAACACAATTTTAGGCACAAAAATGAGTTTTGGTGACTTTTAAATGGTACAGAAAACACGTAATATAGAAAATAGTTGATGGTAAATTACTTTGATGGTAACAACATTTCTATGTTAGCATGTTTAAAATATATAGAGCCTCTGCTTTGATCCAAATATTGGTCGCAAAGAGATGATTTTATTCACGAAAATGGATATGAACGAATTTTAAACATTATAGATATTGCATGGATTCGAAACATGTTGACAACCCTTTTTGGTAGAAATGGTCCCATAGTAACAACACTAAAAGCCTTTTCCATCGATTATTTAAACACTTGATGTATTTGATTCAGTTTTAAAATCACTGAAACCCATTTTTGTGCATAAAAATTATATTTTGGAGGTCATTTTGGATCAAAGTACAGGTCCAATATTGGATTTGAAGCATGCTCACTCCCTTTTCTGTGATGGAATGTTCCTCGGGCTACCCTCAAAGCTATTGTTTCATCGATTATTGTATGCATTTGGTGTATTTGATACATTTCAAACTCACTTAAACCCATTTCCGTGCATAAAACCGTATTTACACAGCCATTTTATATCTATCATGAATATAAAACATGCTAACACACTTTTTGGGGAAGAAATATCATAATAATTACCCTCGAAGCCATTTTCCATTGGATTTTTTTAACAGTTTGTGTTTCTGATACAATTTCAAAGTCATTTTTAAGAATTTTGGCGTCAATTTTGGATCACATCACAGCCTGGCTCCATATACATTTAAAATATGCTAACAACATACTATATATGGGAGGAAAATGTTCTTATTGTTATCATCAAAGTCATAATACCATCTATTATTTTGTAAACTTGATATTTTCTATACCGTTTACAAGTCACCTAAACCCATTTTAGTAGCTAAATCCGTATTTATTTTGGATCTAAGTACAGGCTCCATATTGGAGTAGAACATGCTAACACCCTTATTTGGGAAGATATGTTCTTATTGTTACCCTATAAAAAGCCATTTTCCATCAATTATTTTGAACATTATTTTGTTTTTGAAACAGCTTCAAAGTCACTCTAACCCATTTTTGAGCATAAAATAATATTTTGGCGGCCATTTTGGATCTCAGTACAGGCCCATACTGGATTTGAAGCATGCTCACTCCCTTTTCGTGGATGGAATATTCCCTGGGATACCCTCAAAGCCATTTTCCATTAATTATTTTAAGCATTTGGTATTTTGATACATTTCAAACTCACTTAAACCAATTTCCGTGCATAAAACGGTATTTAGGCGGCCATTTTGAATCTCAATACAGGCTCAATCATGAATGTGAAGCATACTAAAACCATTTCATGGGAAAGAGATGTCCTTATAGTTACCCTGGAAGCCATTTTCCTTTGGTTATTTTGAATATTTGGTGTTTCTTATAAAGTTTCAAAGTCAGTTAAACTATTTTCGTTCATACATTTGTATTTTGGGGGCAATTTTGGATCATATTAAAGGCCCCATATTAGATATCAAACATGCTAACAACATTATATAGGAAGAAATGATCCTATTTTAGAAGGTTGTATTAATCAATTCCTATTGTTACCATCAAAGTCATTTACCATCTACCTATTGTAACAATCAAAGTAATTTACCATCTATTATTTTGTAGATTTGATATTTTCTATACCTTTTACGAGTCACCTAATTTTTGTGGCTAAAATTGTATTTCGGTAGCCATTTTGGATCTCAGTACAGGCTCCTTATTGGATTTGAAAAATACTAACACCTTTAGTTGGGAAGAAATGTTCTTATTGTTGCCCTAAAGCCATTTTCCATCAATCATTGTGAATATTTTTTTGTTTTTGAAACCGCTTCAAAGTCACTTTAATCCATTTTTGAGCATAAAATAATATTTTGGCGGCCATTTTGGATCTCAATACAGGCTCAATATTATATATGAAAATACAAGCACACATATTTGGGGAAAAATCCTGCTATTGTTACTTACAAAGACATTTTCCATTGATTTTTTTTAAATTATGTTTTGTTAATACCATTTTGAAGTGCTTTTAACCGATTTTTCAAATAAAAACATATATTTGCGTCCATTTTTGGTCTCGATACAGGCTTCATTTTGGATTTTAAACATGTCAACACCGTTATCTAGGAACAAATGCTCCTATTGTTACCTGCATAGCCATTTTATGTTGATTATTTTTAATGTTTGGTGTTTTGATACTGTTTTGAAGTGCCTCTACCCATTTTTGCACATAAAATACATAATAAGGCGGCCATTTTGGATCTCATAATAGGCGCCATTTTGATTTTGATACAAATTTACAATGTAATTAGGGCCAAATAATCTTGTTGTAACCCTAAATGTTATTTTCTGCTGATTATTTATGATATCAGGGATTTTAAAGGGTTATTATGGTTGAATTTAATGAGAATTGGCTATGTGGCGGCCATCTTGGCGGCCATCTTGAATTTGAAACATGCCAATGACCTAAGTTAGGCTGTAGATATTATACACAGCCACACAAGCAATTTCTGTATGATAAATATGGATTTTCTAATGTTTTACTGTTTGTTTAAACTATTTCAAATAAAATTTGTGTATTTTGGCGGCCATTTTGAATTTTGAAATTTTGACCCCTTTGCACTCAAAAATCACTTGGGGCAACCGGCATTTTCATAATCAGCACAAAAAAATGACTTAGAAACAATGCTCAAAATGCTTCTACTAAAAAATGCCTCTTGACATACCCTTTTTGAAAATTCCGTCTAGTCTAATCAAAAAAAACCTGAAATCGTGGTGGTTAGAGCTTCTAAAAAACCTGAAAAGTGGCATCTCTGCATGTGCTTTATTTCTCCAAGTTAAATAAAGACCAACGTCAGCATCATGTGATTCATGTAAAAAATAGGTCTACTGGAAATTTTCATCTACTTAAATTTATTTTTATTAGTAACACATTCTTGCAAATTGACGATTCACATACCTTTTTTCTATTGCATGTATAAATGCATTGAAGTCAGCAAACGGCGTGCCTTTACCCCATATTCCTAACCTAGACATATATGCCATGTTACGTGGCTCGGAGGCACCTGATAAAAGAAACAACAAAAATGCGCTTTGTTACTGATCTGACATGGTAAGATTATATCGAATTCATAAACTCTGTGTGTCAACTAGCCAATAAGAACACAAGAATATAAAGTACGCAAAATTCACAATGAACTGCGCTTCTGATTTACATGATGGGCGTTTAGTGCGTATGAATGTTTCAATTTTTTGTCGGGTGATGATTTATTTAGTTTAGAAAAGTTTTAATATTATTTTTCTGTTGTGTATGAATTAGATTAATAAATCTGCATTCCATTATACCCGTAAAATGAGACAAAATCAATTCACTTGTGGTAAATTTTGATTGCTGTCCGATACAATCAGCCCCCCGCGGACCTCGTGAATTGGACACATCAAAATTGACCGCGCATGCATTAATTTTGTCTCATTTCACTCGACATGATATGCGCATTTACTAACCTATAAATATTACTCCGTCAACACTGTTGAGTCTTAGGAATTATAACAGGGTACCCCTTTCAGACATTAGTTGTTTTTTTACTAACTGGTTTTCTTTTTGGTAGATCAGTATACCCACCAAAAGATTTGGGGTTTTTTTTAAGTTGCTCTTACCACCATTATTGAATCAAATTTGGGATCTTGAATTCAACTTCGCATGTATTACCAGACTTACGCGTGCAATGCGCATTTGGTATATTTTGGAACATTTTCTTTTTGGCAAAACAAATTCACACAAAAAATGTATCTTAAACTCTTTACTACAAAACTTATAATATCAATTTAATTAGCTTGTATGTCAGAGATATTTATTTAATTTCAAAATGGAAAGTGGTATATGACCATTATGTAAAGAATTACTGATTTCAAAGTTAATATTTTGAAGTACTGTTAAAAAATAGGATCGGAAACTCTTTCTAAGCAAAATTGAGAGCACTGAAGCAGAGCTATCTTAAAACAAAAATAAATTGGAAATAAAAAGGAAATCTTTGAAGAGTATTTGCACATCCACAAGTATTGCTGTTTCAAATAAATTTCGACCATGAATATTCAGGGCCTTGTGTAACAGAATTGCATGTGCAATTTACGTAAGTACACAACGCTTTCAAGAAGCGATGTCACAGTACTGAGGGTTACTGATTGTCCTGTGTTTGTTAAAACTTATGGATACGCGGCGACTGCATTCAGATAGTCAATTTACATTTGAAATTTATTTGAAACAATTATAGTGATAAGCAGAGAACAGCTGTTAGAATGTAATACTGTTTTTGTTCTTTTCCTAACATGTGATTTCTTTGAAGTAAAACCTTAATACTGACTCTAGAAGAGAAAAAAATGTGAAAATAGTGCATTTAATTGACATCAGCAAAAGCTACAACACCTGGCCAGCACCACAGGGAAGACACAATTAATGTTAAAGGGGCATTGAACAAAATTTTGAATTTTATTTGAGTATAATTTACACTTCATTAAGTTCAAATGTTAGAAAATAACAGTCAATTAAATTTTGATCAAAACCTTCAAAACAAAGTCTAAAATTTGAACTTTATTTTGTTTGTTAATCTTGGGTATGAGGCTATTCTGTAAATGTATTTATTGATGCTATCAATCAAGAAAGAGACCAAATTTTTTTTGTAAAACATTCGCTTCACATCACAGATTGCAAACAAATCAAAAGAAGTTTGGAGTTTGCATTAGATCTGCTGAAAAAGCCAATTTTAAAAGTTCCACTATAGAGGGCAGTATTTATTGTTGTCGAGAACGATAATTAAAAATAAAAGAACATCTAAATATTTTGATATATAGGGTTTGAATTTGACAATGA
>JXSR01S000543.1:45721-64400 GCA_000969725.1 Ophiothrix spiculata | reverse complement strand
TTCATAACTTTGCAACGGAAGGTCGGATTTGAAAAATTCAAACGGGTTTGGAATCTTTAGATCACCTGCTTTTATTTAAAATTCATTTGAAGCAATTTGATTCATAATTTAAAAATTACCTGAAGTGTCTACTTGAATACAAAATTGAATTTCTTCGATATAACTACATAACTTTACAAATTTGTTTCGTAAGGCCCACGGGCCTCACTCATCAGAAGCACATAGCAATATTGCTATGTGCTTCTGATGAGTGAGGCCCTTGTTTTACGAAACAAATTTGTAAAGCTATGTAGTTATATCGAAGAAATCCAATTTTGTATCTTTTGGCCTATAACATTTTCAACCATTTTTGAGATTTCCGTACAAAAATATTACTCCAATTTCTCTTAAAATGTTCATGTGTCCCAAGACACACTTATCAAATTTTCAGTGAAAATTAGCAACTTTGTAAAGAATGAAGGACCTCAAAACTCACAAAAAGAGTACAGTGGACATTAACTTAACATTATAACAGAGAGAAAATAAAAAAATCTCGATAGAATTTCAAAAAGGTGCTACCATGATTTCAGTCAGGGCCAAAACAAACATGGCCAATAAAAAAAGTGTGAGATAATAGTGTATTAAATTGCTACACACACAAAGTAAAAAAAATATGAATTTTGGTCGTTTTTCCTTTGTAGAATTGCAAAGCTTTACCCAGTTCAAATAAATATCATTAACAGGCTCTTTGAAAGCACAAATGATAAATCTTACATCCTTCATATTTATATCTACCGCATATGTGACCGCCCAGCTCAAACCAACCGTAAAGTCAGCCCTGGTCAGTTCCACTTTTTTACATATCTGCAAAGTCCATGTCATAATTAAAATGACACCTCAATGAACTCTATCCGATATCCACAATTCTAAGTCACTGAGTGCGATTTAACTTCCTTATAAGGAATTTTGGCCATCCATTATGAGACGATAGATGACAGTGCGTTCAGCGTGAAACGCAGTGAAGCCGCGCGTTCAAAATCACGGCGCTATGCAGGTATACGCACACATCCGACGCGAACAGCTTTACTGGGTTTGGAATATTTCATGTTTAAATAGGGGTGTACGATAATGTTAATAGTTTTTAGCAATAATTAACATCGTTTTTTGGTTTATAAATGACTAAAATTTGTGACTTAGAATGAGAATAAAAGATAGCGATTTCTTGTTTTGCCTGTCATCTATCGTCTCATAATGGATGGGCGTACATTATTTTTTCGTAATGGGCACCCCCTGCGGGGGCACCCATTACTCAAAATAATGTACGCCCATCCATTATGAGACGATAGATGACAGGCAAAACAAGAAATCTTATCTTTTATTCTCTAAGTCAAGTTATGGTCCATCAAAGTTTTTCATTGAGTAAAAGATGAAACTGAGATAAACATATTCAAAAACCAGTATGCTATATACGTTCCTTTTTTCTTATTGATGGTCCTACTAAGATGTGGATTTTTTCATGCTTAGTGCAGTTTTCGAAATAAAACTAATTTGCATGTCTTTAGAAGAATGTATAAATATTGTGCTGAAAAAAAATCAGTTTCACAAAATTACATCCTTTTGCATGTATTTTCACCTGTAGCGCCAAATAAAGTTTGCCGACTTTACAGCTGTTAGGAGCTTGAAAGGCACATATGGGTTGTATTGTTAAGGTGCGTATACACTGTGATGACTTGTTTTCGACGAAGGGTAACGTATTCAAAAATTATAAAATTGTGGACGGCAAGCGACAACTAAAGATGAAAAATTAAATTTCCTAGCTGATGGTAAATTCCTTCAGCGGCACTATAACGACAAGTAACAAAGGACTGCAGAAAGGAACAGACACTTACTAACAAACTTAGGCTTGCCGTTGGGTGACGACGAGGTCAAACTGTAAACAACGTGTTTAGACGGCTTGCAACGACAATAGCTTACCTTAAGGAATGGAGGCTGACTACAGCCTGTATTTGTGCAGGTGGTACTTGACAACGACTAACAACGGTATTGTTACAACCTCTAAACGACTTCAAACGGCTCCAAACTGCATGGAAACATCAGAAACTGAGGGTTGCAGTGGCCGACGAAATCTAAACGACATCACAACTATTTTGTCATCACGAAATTTTTTAAAAACTTGTAACTGAAAGCTACTGATATCTGCGGTGGCCAGCGGGTTGAGTCCACGTTAACCGACTTTAACTAACGATGACTAGAGTAAAATTCAAAACTGCAATTCGCAGGTCTACGTTGCTTGTTGTTACCCCCAAGTCGTCACAGTGTAAACGCACCTTAAGTGTTAATATTACAATTGATGCTGATCAACATACTTTACCAAAAATAGTTGTAAGAATTGAAACAAAGCTTTGAAATGTGCAGGTCCTTCCATTGGTTGGAACACAAGATCCAAACAACACTGTCCACTGTCTTGAGATCTCCTCAAGGACACCCTGAATTTGGCTAATGGAGTTTCACCTGCGGCAGAATCTTCAGCAATGATGCTATCAGTTACCATGGTTTCAATGCGAAGTCTTTCTTCAATAGAGGGCGCTGTTTTGTTTTCAGACGATGACTGCGTTTGGTCGGCTGGATTTGATTGATTCAGTTGTCGTCTTACTTTACGTCTCCCTAACCACACTTGATGACTTGTACTGCATACTATATGGTGTTCTGTATGCACAAAAATAAACAAATCAAATATACAAATTTATGTAGGAGGCCTAACATGAAACTATCTGTTTTTGTAACATGAACTTCAAAAAATATTCAAACAAATATAAATAGCAAAGGTAAAACTATAAAGGCTCAACATGTGTCATAAACCATACAGGTGATCTACAATGCACAATGCAAAAGTATACCAATTATTACTTCTTAGGGACAAGATTAATTTAGACCCAAGCACAGGGCCGTATGAAGCCGGGGCAGAGGGGGCACTTGCCCCCCTGGCTCAAAAAAGCGGGACAGATATCAAAATATTGAGACAATATTTCACTACTTTTACTGTCCCGAGATAACTGTCCCATACGTTTAAGTCAAAATAAGCCAATTTTAGCACAAATGTCAAGGTTATATATATTGATTTTTGGCTGAAAATGGCAAAATTTTCGCGTGCTATGCACACGTTATATACAAACAAATTAACGGTATATACATCGGGACGAAACATGAATTTCGGTACGGTAAATGTGTTTGCCCCCCCCCCCCCCCTTGGCTTACATGCCTTCGTACGGCCCTGCCCAAGCACCTCGCTTGAGTCCAGCATGAACGAGTTAAGCTACTTGGGGCAATTGGAGATTTTTAACCAGCTCCGACAGATCGGTATGTACCTATTGATATTAGAAATCACTATATTACTTGATCACTTGACCTAATTAAATTTGGGATCCCAAATTTAGTTCTACATGTTTAAGTCAAGGGAACCATGCATCTGCTTTTTATTCATTTTCCTGTGGCAAAACAATAAAGAATTGAGTTTTTGGCAAAATACACTTGAAAACACTTTTTTATAGTCACATTCCTTCATTTTAGGCTGCTTTTACTCAAAACAAATTTCCATCAAAATCTTTTAGTATTGCTTTAATCGTTACAAGTATTATATTTTAAAAAGATAGCCCGAACAAATTTTAAGAAAACATTGATTGGTTTTTGCCATATTGGTCAAGGCTTTTGAAGACTTGCGATCTGGTATAATCTCACTTTTGTCAGTATGGTGATATTAAACTACTTTTGTAATACCAGGTCACATGAAACACTGCAGCTCTGAAGTATTTCCGCATATTCCTTTATTCAGCCATATCTCAAAAGGCGTATATCCGATTTTCATCATTTTTAGACAGAATCAATATTGTATAATTATCGAAATAACTGTTCTGGAATTGCATTAATTGCATTTGAAAATATGGCATGAAATGCATATTACTACTTTCGTTTCAACATAAAAAATGAGTTTATTTACATTTCTGCGCATTTGTTTTAAAGCACGTTTAAAACTAACAACCTGAAAATATTCTACCCTACAAGGTAATAATGAGGTTATAAAAAAATGATTAGTTACATAGTAATGAGATTTGTACTTGTGGTGTTTTTGTATATGGTCCATGAAATCAGCCATTTTTATAGGAATGGAAGATCAAATATTGAAAGAAACATTGATTTATTCATATTGAATAGATAAGTTACCTATACTAGTATGAATCTTTGATGATTCTAGGTCCTTTAAAGGGGCATTGGACAAGTTCAGCATCATCCCCAAATTTTCCCCACACATTTTGAGATTTTTGCATCATTTGAAGTATTAGTGGTAGTAATGAAAGCATGCAAAGTTTCATTGTCAAATTCAAACCCTACATATCAAAATATTTAGACAACGATAAATACTGCCCTCTATAGTTGAATTTTTAGAATTGGCCTTTTCATGAGATCTAATGAAGTTTCCAAATTTCTTTTGATTTATATGCAATCTATGATGTGAAAGGAATGTTTTACAAACAAATCTTTGGCTCTTTCTCATCCTATAGCATCAATAGATACGTTTAGAGAACAGCCTCATACCAAAATCAACAAATAAAATAAAATTCAAATTTTTGACTTTTTGAAGGTTTTGATCAAAATTTTCCTAATATCTGGTTGTTGGCTGTTATTTTCTAACATAGGAAGTGTAAAATCATCTACAAACAAAATTTCAAAACTTTGTCAAATGCCCCTTTAATATAAAAAATGAGGTTTTTGAACGTTTGTAATTGTGTGGAAATACTTTAGAGTGCGAGTGCAGATACAAGTTAACTTACCAGGTTCATCATTCTGAGTGTTCCCCTCCACTGCCTCAACCTTATCACCCTCTTTACTTGTTACATCACAAGTTCCTTGTTTAACTTCACCGTCATTTCCATCACAAGTCATTTCCTCAACGCACACAGAAGTCTCGGTTCCATCTGTTTTGATATCAGATGTGCTGTTCGTCAATTTGGTCCGTTTTCTTGGTACATTTTCTTCATCTTCAACATCTAATTGATGTTTTCTTTCATTTGCAACAATATCTTCTGTTTCATCATTGGCTTGTTTGTCTTGGATACTAACTACTGTGTCCTTATCAGTTTGTTTTCCTTGAATACTCTGACCTTGCTGTGCAGAGCTTTCACTACTCTTCTCTTGTCCTTCATCATTGACAGCAGTCTCTTCTACAGATGCCAATTCAGAGCTCACAGCCTGATCATTAACATCCATGATCTCAGTTTTATCATCAGACACACTTTTGTCTAATTGTGTTGAACTTTGACATTTTACAGTAGAGCTTTCACTTCCATCTTCATGTCTCTCATCAACAGATTGTTCATGGCATTCAATTCTCAGAACTTCAGAGAAAATGTGTTTGATGAATGTTATTGTAGCATTGCACCATGATGCCTTTAAGTTGCTGGAGTCACTTTGTGATTTAATGAATTCTTTCGACAGCTGACTGGCTTTCATCAGGATGGGAATGCTGTTTGAAAACGGGTAAGGAAAACAAAACATTTATAGAACTAGATAATATCATGACCATTGCTTGATATAAATTACCATGAACAATTTCCTTCATTGAGGTGTGAACATTTTCCAGTTTGGTTTGGTTAAGGTTTAATATTGTAAACGCCAATATTTTTGTGCTCAGTAATTTTCGCGCACTACCAATTTTGGACCATTTCGCGCATTTTTATTTTCGCGCAAGTGTCATTGGACGAGTATGGAATTTCCTTTGCAACAAATACACATTTATTTTAACGTTGCATTTATTTTCGCGCCAACAACATTTTGCGCAAAAAACGTGAAAATAAATGTAGCGCGAAAAATACCACTATACAGTAACACTTTCCAGTTTGGTTTGATTTAGGCTTGATAAAGGTGTGATAACATGTTCCACTTTGGTTAAACTTTCAATTTTTGAGACGACTTTTCAGTGCATCCAACATCCTAAAAATATGTTGTCTTATTTGGGTAAACTGAAAAGAGCTTCATTTTATTAAAACCCAACATCATTAGTAGATTTTTTAAATGTCTTGTTCATTAATAGTTAAAGGTGAACGTGAACATGAACATAAGTTATAAGTGGATAACATAGTAATAAGGTGACCTCATTACACTACAAAAAAGTCAATAACCACCATAATTGGTAGAGTATCACCAAAATATTGCAGTATATCCCTTATAAGTGCACAAATGGGAAATCATACACAGTGCGCTTTGCCTTCCTGATTTATAACTCCACGAGGGCCACAACACACTTATAAGGTGTTTTCTGACCACTAAGCCCAAGTAAGCTCCATACAATACCAAACATCATTTCAGCATCATTTTCATTGAACTTCTAGAGGTGCTGAACCTTGATCATCCCCCATCCCATGAGGCAATCATTAGACAGTTCCTTGCCCAAGGGTATTTCAAGCAAACACTTTTTGAGGGTAGTTGCTTTCAAGAATTGGTGCTCAGCTAAAAGATTTGAATTTTACAACTTAGCAATATTTAATGAAATACAAATGAATTGGAGAACAGTATTTCAAAGGGCTTTTAATAGAGGGTTTGCATGTGACGTCATCGTACTCACAACACAATTTTCATGGGCCGGCAAACAAAAATTCCTGTCATATTATAATCTTTTAGCAGTATCACGATACCAGATCACAACTAATGATGACAAGAATATATATTACATTTATTTAGTTTAATTTTCAAGTCATGATTTGAAGTGAATCAAAAGATACAGCCAATATTGATGTCTTGTTTACATTACACACTACTCTGATCCCACCAAGATGGCGGCGAGAACAGTCTACGTGAATGGTGCGTATCGCGTCGTGCAAACCCTCTATTGTGTGAAATCCTGTACCTTGTGAAGATAAGTATGCACAGTGTAATAACATCATATATTGTTATTCCTTTACCAAAAAAAAGGTATTTTAACAATTTATTTTCATTGAGATTCAGGTTATTGTTTATTTACCTGTAAGTGGTTGTATCTTCACCCAAAACAGATCCTTCCGTAGATGTTGAAGTTTTCCTTTCATCTCTTCCACCAGATGCATTATTACGGTAGCTATCAGCATCAAACAACAGTGGCAGTCCCCAAGCAACCATGTCAGTAGCTGTTAAAGAGGCTGGTTTCTTCTTAAACTTATTAGCAAGAGTCATTGTGTAAGCTTTCTTTACCTCTTTTCCAAAATTAAAGGCGACTTTTTCACTGACGTTTAATGCGACGTTGTGAGAGAGTTCAAATGGGTCTTGTATGTTCATAGCATTTAGTCTGAAGACTTGATCCTCGTGAACTGGGGACACAGGGGGTGTGAATGTTGCGATGGGGAGTGCAGTTCCTGTTTTCAAACTGATAACGTTGGTAGTGAAGTCAAATGTTGAGTAGAAATGAAAGAAGTCTCTCAGCAGATCAACTGGAAAGATAAATCACACCATGATGTTAATTGTTGTAGTGTCTACTATATGAAATTGCACTCCAAAATAAACTTTCAGAGATTGAATTACATCTACCAACACCTGCATTTGTCCATAGTTCTATCGAGAATCAAAATATAAACTTGTGTTGAAAATTCCAAAAACAGCCCATTTTTCATTTTACTAGAAAAGTTTCTATATTTTTGAGTTCCAAACTAGAGTACACGTTGAAATACTGTATATCTATCTAGATGTATTATTGTATTTTAGTAGAACTGTGGCACTATCACCTGAAGAACCATTTCAAAACTTATTGACATACGGGAGAGACATTTCAAGGGATTTTTTGCGTTTTAGTGATAAGGTGTAAAATAAATATAACATATGGCAGCCTTTGCAGATACAACTTTCTTGCACTCACATGATGATGTGTACTTACCTGTTGATTGTGTGTTGGACATCTCCTTGGTGGATGGAGAGAAACTACAATCCCATCCCTCTATCTCATCTGTGGTACTTATATCTATAAAAAGAGACAACAGTCATATTTAGATAAAAAGTGCAAACACCCAATAAATACTGCATAAAAAATACTTAATTGGTCAGCTGTCAAGTTCCACATGATAATGCAGACTCACCTTTCTCGAAAATACAGACATGACTGTGATAACACACTTATCAATGACCGAGTTCAGAGCCAATATTGACTGTAGCATTACTACAGATGCCAAGAGTAACCTTTTTAATGACAAACACATTTGAGTAATGGTAACTTCCCTAGTCTTGCACAAATCAGTCTCAGGTTTATCTCATTATGTGTAACATTGGATGTATAGTATGTAATATCAAGGAAAGGGAAAACATGGCCAATGAGAAATTATGAAAAGAGAGAAGCAAAAAAATGTTAGAGAAGTTAAAAAAATGCTGGAAATGTTATTGTAAAAACTGTTAAAAATTTGACTTTGTATTCAATTAACTTGTTGTTTAGAAATTCAAATTAGTCAACCATTAGTTAGTTGCCTGTGCCATAGTGAGACTCTTATTCTGCTTGTCAATTTTCATAAGCTACATAAAAATAGTAGGTGTACTATTTGGGGTTGGTTGCCCTAAAATATCATATTCCGACTCTCGATGCGCAATTAATTAGTTTTGCAAAGTGCTCCTGCCAATCAGCATAGAAATTTTGAAAAATTTGCAAAAGTCTTATGGTGTATACCAAGGGCCTTACTCTTTCATCAAGGCTTTTATAGAAATTGAGCAGCTCTGTGTTTCTCAAGGCTAATCTAGTAATAAAAAGAGGAATAGAGCTTTTTGAAATTGTGTGACAAAGATATTTTACCTGTTTAGTTGGCTAATTTTCAGTTAACCCTCAAAGAGCCGGGCTTTTTCGACCCATCTCACAGCCGGGGGGGCGGATTCCGCCCCCCCTTCCGATCTCGGAAACCGATTGACGAAACATCAAGTGTAGGGTACTGGTGGATAGCTAGGACCCTCACGAGTCCATTGGTACCAAAAAAATTGAAATCGGACCTTGTATGACGTCACAGTGACGTCGGGTCGAAAAACGTGAAAATCACCAAAAATCGCCAAAATTGTGGTTTTTCGCAATTTTTTCGAACAAAAGTTGTGAAATAATTGCAATAATGTGTGTCAAAGTATACTTAGGCATGTTCTTACTCTAAATAAATCAAATAAATACAATAAAACATAGTGGAAGTGTATCATAATAACAAAAAACACGATTTGTATGTAATTTGCATTGAAAATCAGTTTTTGGTCAGTTTTTCGGTTGACCCAGCGTGCCATTACGGAACGCCACGTCCTAACCCTAGGTCCGATTTTCACAAAAATGGTCTTAAAAGAAGCGCAAGGCTTTAAGGAAAAAAGTCAAGAAGTTTCAGCGCGAAAAAATAACAACCGGCGGAGGTATAAAAAAAATTCCGGGGGGGGGGGGGGGTCCCCCCCCCCCCCCCCCCCCGGCTCTTTTAGGGTTAAGCTAGTGATTTTGGTACAAGCACCTCTAAACTTTGTCAAAATTGGTTGAACTGGCACAAATTTTGACAATTTAGGGGGAATCCTGGTTTGGAGCTTATTCCAACTTGGCAAGCATGTCTCTCTGTGAACCTAAACCTAAAAGTTAAATCACATGTTGTAAGCTTACCATTGCCATTCCTGAGTTGGTCCACTGATGGAAGAACACATGGATCTCTAGTCTGCAAAAAATACACCACCAGCAGGGACAGTGCATAGTTGGTTAGCCTTGGACCTCCTCCACCTGATATCTGTTTAACTTTACCCCAGTGTCTTATGGTGTATACTAGGGGTCTTACTCTGTCATCAAGGTTTGTATAGAAATTGAGCAGCTCTGTGTTTCTCAAGGCTAATCTAATAATAAAAAGATGAATATAAACTCTTTAACATCATCATGTAAGTTGCATATTATACAATTGGGTAAAGCATTGTGCCCATCTCCATTTTTATCACTATATGAACCTGTATTGTCATTGTTCATAAGATTTTTTAACTTATCCAACATGACAATTGATAACTTACTATTTTATTAAGAAATGGGTTCATTTACCCATGTGTCATGTGATAATTTGTGGTTCATATATCCTTTAAAATGAAGAAACTTGATAGTTCCACCAAGAGAGTGTTTTAGGTTAGTAATGAACATTATTCTATTATTTAAGCAGCAGTGAAACTATTTTATGAATGTAAACGCTTATGACCCAAAAAATCAAAGGTTCATCAAAAACTTTTAGATTTATACAATATAAATAAATAAAATACTGGGGATTTATTTCAGCCCACATTTGCACCATCACTGCCTGGATCCGCTCCCACAGTTTCTTACAGGTTTTAACGAGACAATTAGCAATTAGTTCCTTGTCAAGGGAATTTCAAACACACTCAACATTTTGCAACCGTAGGATTTGAAACTAGGGATCTTCTGCACCGTAAGCAAGCAAATTACCATTTTAGCTAACTTGACTGCTAAATATAACGATTCCATGGTTGCTTACCTATTTTTTAAGGATATATCACAGCTCAACTTTGATTCTTTATGTTGAAATTTAACCACAGGCCTGTGAGCATGAAGAATACTCCTGACAGCCTGGCATTGTGGGACACATTGACGCAGTATCTTAGCAACCATCTCTATGATGTCTTCATCTGAAGCCGTCTCCAGGTCGATATCCATACTATCTAGGTTTTCTTCTGTTTCTTCTGAAGCATCCATTGGTTCTTCCTGTGCATAGTAAAATCAGCAAATTAACCTAAATATAGGTAGGAATTAAAGGAGCTTGGTCCGATTTTTCAAAATTTATTTTTCAATGTCATATGATATGAAAGAAGACCACTCAAGAGATCTTAGTTTCAAATTTCAGCTGAATCGATCAACCCTTTTTGATTTTAAGGGCAATTTTGTATTTCAGCGCCGCCTATATGTTATTGTGTAAAATTAATTATGGTTACCATAATTAGACACATTTTCACGTATATCTTCAAAACGGAACATAACTGAGCCGTGAAATTTCACATTGAGAGAAAAATATGAGCAACATATTGGTACCAACATCTCAAAAAGTTTGAAAAAAAATTGAGGCAATTGGACCATGCTCCTTTAAGGGCTCATTCTTATTTACCAGGGTGCAACTTGGCTAGGGAAACCCTTAGCTCCAGCCAGCTTTCCCTAGCCTCAGATTTTTTGCAGCCACATGCAAATTGAAGTGATTAATTATATTAATAAATATCTGTTATGTTTTGATCTTCTGTGAATATACACTAATTTTTCATAATCACTAACTTTGCCCTAGATTAAATTACTATAAAAATATGTAAAACGTAAGTTTAAAGAACTGAAAATTACTGAAGGTACAAAGGTGTATGAATAAGCAAGCCCAGCTTTCCCAAGCCTTCCCAGCTACAAATGTAAGCTGCACCCACCTATAGGTATGGGCCCAAAGGTAAGTTGTCGGGGGCATAATGGCATAACAGCCATGGGACAGTGTGCCCTCCTCCTCCTGAAGCTTCACACAGAGGATCTTTTGATGATTTATTTTGAAAACGAAGAAAGCTAGAGGAAGAGGGTGGGTGGAGAAGAGCTAGGTTTTGTTTGTTCGGGTTTTTTTGCTTTTCACTTTACTTAAAATAACATCTGAAATGTATTTGATTTTATACTAAAGTGGAAATTTCTACCATATTCCATCTTGGGAAAAATATACCAAAATAAATATCTATTTTTACAAGAACCATTACTTTCCCCTTTTATGTTGGAGATGTGCTGGGTAGCAGTTTGCATGCATGATGAAAAAAACTTATTTTCTACACATATCATATGGAACTTAACAATATTCTGTCAAAGTATTGAAACAAGGGAGTTGAATATGACCACAATAATATAAATACTGTACCTCGCTTTTGTTTCCTGATACCAATGTGTCAAATTTGTACTGAAATCCAGCTGCATCAAGCTCCAAATGGAGGTCCAAATCAGCACCTTGTATCCCAAACCCGTTCACTGATGATCCAAAGGGGTAAACCTCACATGATGGGAAGAACTCTTTGAATACTTCATGTAGAAGGTCACATATTAGATAGCGCAGCTTCAAGCCAGATTGAGGAAGTTCTAGAAGAGATACCAATTCTTTCATCTGAGTCGATACCTGCATATCAAATATATGGAAAGATAATGCTGCATGTAAGTTTTCACTTATTTATTTTCAGTGTTTGGTAGGCCTAGCTAGTCCCATATCTACATGTAAGTGGTCTAGGGGTTTGAGTTACTAACTTATCAATAGGACTCCCAGGGTTATACTTGCATTGAAACGGTATACCTATATGTGCCTGCCTTTTGAGGTGTTTTTTCATAGATTTTGGTAAATAGCGATGGGGTGGTTTTTGTTGCAGATAAACGTGTCAAATTTGTGAAAATTGGGTGTATTTGAGGAAAATCCCTCAAAAAGCACCCAATTTAAGTGCAATTGGGTGCTTTTTTTGTCAATACTGGTATACAGATAGGTGTTTTTGAGTCAAAAATAGTTATAGCGATGGGTTACATTTTCAAAGTCTGGCAGGTACATACACATACAAAAATTTGGAAGATCCCTTCCCTCGGGTTCTGTCTTAGCACAATATCTGAGTAGTTTGCTGGTCACACTGTAGAGACAAGGGTTTGGATAAAGATACAGATTCCACAACAAATATTGCTCCGGATCTAACAAAATTGTAAAATTGTACCTGCCCATCTGGAGAATAAATCAGGAAAACATATTTTTTTATGAAATTTTATTGATCTATAATTATCCTTGAAGGTGCAATTCATGATTCTAATGTGATAAAACCTCACCTACTTTCTAGCTATATAAAAAGAAATAGTACAATATTAGTTTATGCTGAAAATTTGACTTGATTCGGACCATTCATTTTCAAGACTTCTGTGTTCTGTTGTAATTACTGTCGGGGCACAAACAGTA
Organism: Ophiothrix spiculata; assembly: GCA_000969725.1. NCBI lineage: Eukaryota > Metazoa > Echinodermata > Ophiuroidea > Amphilepidida > Ophiotrichidae > Ophiothrix > Ophiothrix spiculata. The sequence continues at coordinate 51,486 of JXSR01S000543.1, read as the reverse complement.
ATTCGAAAATGACTTTCTTTCTCACTTTTCTAAAAAATGCACACATTTGCAAGAAACGTTTTGGCATTGTAAAATATAACAGTCAAGGATTCTTATTATTAGCAAAATAACTAAATTTTGAGTAAGATGACCTCGAGTATGATAAGTTGATCATGAATTCAGTGGCGTAGCCAGACATTTTCATCAAGGGGAGCAAGGCGGGGCAAAGATATTTTGAAGGGGGGCAACTCCCCAAATGAGTAGACACAAAATGGTACACCCCAATTTTTTTACCATAGCTTCTTATGTAAAAAATAACCTTTTTGGGTTTTTTTTTCCAAAAAGGAGTACATTTCTTTATTTTTAGAAGCAAATTTTGCAACTTCAGCGCTAACTTGCTATGATCTTTGATGTGCGCGCTTTTGTTACAATTACGAAAAAATAATAATTTAGTATGAACTGATTGCACTGGAGTGAAAAAATAGACCATTTGGGGGCATGCTATATGCTAAAAAGGAGTGTACTATGTAATTTCAATCTGACCTATACTTTTCAAGGCCTCTTTCATGGGGACAATTGCCTCCCCCCTTGACCTCTTCTGGCTACGCCACTGCATGAATTCCCCCTTTAATATCATTATCAAGTGCAGTTGAGAGAGCACCATCATATATTAATTGCTTCTGAGGATAGATTAGTTGTTGTTGTTGTTCGTAATTTTTTTTTTCTATACATGTAACGAGACTCATTCTCAATACGAAACAGACTATATCTGCAATTCAGATACATGTACTAGTCTCTCAAATCTAAGTGGCCCCATGTGGGTTTGTGTTTTTAACTTACATCTGCAGCCGGACTCAGCCTCAACACAATGGCTTTCTGCAATTCAGACGGTATTGTCCCATATCTGTTACCAGCTTTATCCTTCCCATCACCCCTGCCACCTCTGCTATGAAACTCAAATGGTTTGTGTTCTCTTGGTCTGACAGTGATCTTCTGTCCCAGGAGAGTTTGCTTCTCTTCCTCCGTTGCCCGCAAAACTGACTCTTTGTCATTGAATTCAACAATAGCAAACTGAGCCTGTACAAAAAATATGTAAATTTGATCAATTCAAATTTACCAGAAACCAGAAGATTAATTGGAAAAACATATCATACTTTGAATGAGTCCTAAAGATACAGCTATTTGATGGGTTCATTCATTAATACTGTGATAAAAATAGACTGATACAAATTAATTCAGGTCCTTAATATGCATGTAAAAAATAGGTGGATACCGCCAGCTAACACCAAAATTGGCCTGAAAACTGGCATCCCTGTAAGATTAAACGGTGATCCTAGGATCAGAAATTCAGTTTTCACCATGTTCAGCTTTAACTTATTTGATGTTATCCAAGTTTGAATACTTTTTATGCAATTTTGAAGTGAACATATAGAACTTATAGAAGTAAGGTTCATACATATGTAAGTATTTAAAACCCTTGAATTTAATTTATTAAATCAAATTTCAAAATTTCAGGGTTTTAAAGACCTACATGTATGAACCTTACTGCCACCAGATACAGTAGTGGGCATTTTAAACAGCTTTGAAGACGACTTACTTTATCTTTGTCAATGATGACCTTTGACACATCACCAAACTTCATAAAATGATCAGTCAATGCCAGCTCTGACATCAGCTTATTTAGCCCACCAACAAACACACTTTTCTCTGCCTGTTCCTGACGACTACTCTTCAGATTCAATAACCGTTTGTGTTTCTTTCCACCTAAATGATCTTTAACAGCTTTTTCTGAAAAGCAAAAAGATACCTATTGTCACTACCTGATCCCTACGCACTTTTAAAACTACTCAATTACTCTACCCATCAGAGCTCCAACCTACTGCAACCGTAACTGACGATTTTCTCAGTTTCAGTTTTATATTCTGATAAAAAGTCTATTTTTTTTCTCTTTTGAAGAAGGACGAGGCCCAAGGGGGCTTATAAACTAGTTCTGGCATGTCTATACAAGTCTGGCATAGCATGTCTATACAGACCATCTTACATGTAGGGCTACATGTAAGTCCACACCGAGAGTCTTATGCATCTCATGATAAGCATCTCATGTTAACATTTAGAATCCCGGGTTAGAATCATAATGTGTCCAAAGTTTCCTTGCTGTAACATTTGGTTTCTGAATTTGACAACTTCATCTTTGTTTACATATATAGTCAAGATTTTGGGTAAAACATTTCATTTTGGAGTTTAAATTAGCTCTGTAATGATTCTACACAATTAAAACTCCACTGGATAGTCACACCACCATCACAACAGATTGATATACTGGTATTGCAAATTAATTCTCTCTCAATATATATGAGCTATTTCTGTGTCAATTTTTGTACTTTTTTGGATTTTACTATGTACATTTTTAAGTTTTATTTAGTGTTTATCTACATAGGCCTAATTTTTTAATTGTTTGATAGAACCTAGGCTTTAAAGGGACTAGCCTAGATTCCACTTAGAACCTAGGGCTATGCATTATAGCCTAGATTCAGTTTAGAAACATTGGGTTCCAAAAACTTAGTCTTATTTTTAATACTTTTAGTGCAAAGCTGTTGAATTCTGTAACTTTCAGCCCTGAAATGCTAATGCTTAGCCAATTTTCAAAAAATCGTAAAATTTTAAAATGCAGATATCACAAGTTTCTTTTTTCATTTCTTACTATAAGAGGAAAACTGTCTCTACACATTGTTGTTAGTTTAATCGTTTTCTGTAGATGGCGCACAGAGTTACGGAGCTGCGAAAACACACCAGATTGGAAAAATTTGACCTTTAACCCTCACTATCTTAGTGCGCAAAAGATATCTCGCCAATTTTTTGCTTGAATTTGGTTTTACTTGTTGAGTTCTCACTTATGAATTTGGTTTTACATTTAGATCTTGATGGTGCAGAGTTATGGCGCACCGAAAACTGCACGAGGGCGCTCTTCATCAATAATTCAAGTCAGCGTAACACAATATGCCTACGATATCCCAATTTAGTTTTTTTACATATAAGTTATGACCCAACTGTATATGTTAAACATTGGTTGGGATGAGCTTGGCCCACAAGTTTACGGTACTTAAAATGTACATATTATTTTGGTGGCTGTTTTTACAAACCATCCGTGCATCACCAGATATAAAAACTTTTCAATCCAGCTTGTCGGAAATTAATTTACAAACTCTTGCTATGAAAGCGCACTTTAAAATTTAGGTCATCGCCTTCCACACTGACCTGTGCGTGATAACTGACAAGGTGATTGCACAGTATAAAGCAGAAGCAGAAAGCAGTGCAAAGCCAAGATCTGACATGTATCCTTACGTTAAACTCCATTGACCTTCTCTATAGACTACTTACTACTTACTACTTAAGGTATGATGGGAATTCAGTATAGGCTTATGCCCTTTATTACCCCATATCCATTTTCAGACAGGTGTTTGTCAAGGCTGTTCTTGAATTGATTAACTGTCTTAGCATTGACTACATAGGCTGGGAGGCTGTTCCAGTTGTCAACGACTCTCTGTGAGAAGAAATGTTTCCTTAGTTCCAGACCTTTAGAGAGTTGCTTCTTATACAATTTCATGCTGTGACCTCTTGTATATGTTTCATTCCTTATAAACAATTCATCGGCTGGAATATCTTCGAGGCTATTGAGAATCTTAAATGTTTCTATCATATCACCCCTCACTCTCCTCACTTCAAGTGGGAACAGTCTAAGTTCCTTCAACCTATCTTCATACACCATCTCTTTCAGCCCAGGGACCATCTTTGTTGCCCTCCTCTGAACTTTTTCGAGGCACTGGATGTCTTTTTGAAGATAAGGGCACCATGCTTGCACACAATATTCTATGTGGGGCCTTATATAAGCTTTGTACAGCACTCCAAATGCCTCCTTGTCCATATACTTGAAAGACCTCTTGATGATTCTCATGCTTTGCATTGCTTTGCCTGCTGCTCTTGTGCACTTTACAATTACTGGCTAGGTAGACACCAAGATCTTTCTCTTCTTCCACAGCTTCAATGATTTCTCCATTCAAAACATATGCTCTGGCAGCGTTGTTGTAGCCCATATGCATACACTTGCACTTACTGGCATTGAACCTGAGTAACCATGTGTTGGACCATGTCTCAAGAGTTTGGAGATCTCCCTGCAGTTTGTCCCCACCATCGTTGCTATCGCTGACCTCTGTATATAGCTTAGTGTCATCAGCGAATAATTTTGCTGTTGAACTCACAACATCTGGAAGGTCGTTGATGTACAGGACGAAGAGTATAGGTCCTAGGACTGATCCTTGGGGTACACCGCTGAGTACATCTGCCCAGCTGGACAATTCTCCTCTAACACCGACCTGCTGCCTCCTATTTGAAAGGAACTTCTCAATCCATATGATGACTTGGTCATTGATGCCATATGATTTTAGTTTGGAGATGAGTCGTTTGTGTGGTACCGTATCAAAGGCCTTGGAGTAGTCAAGGTAAATGACGTCCACTCCAAGACCTTCATCGAGGCTCCTCGTGATTTCTTCCAAGGTTACCAGGAGGTTGGTTAGGCATGATCTCCCTGCTGTAAATCCATGCTGATGGCTAGAAAGCAAGTTGTTGTTGTTGACATGCTGAAGGACACTATCTCGGATCAGAGATTCCATAATCTTGCATGGAACACTTGTAAGGCTAACAGGACGGTAATTGCTTGCTTTAGTCTTTGAACCCTTCTTAAAAATAGGGACAACCTTGGCTTGTCTCCAGTCTTCTGGTACCTCACCCTCCGCCAATGACTTCATGAAAATGTGGTGCAATGGTATAGCCATTTCCTCGGCACATTCCTTCAGAACATAAGGGTGTATGTAGTCGATCCCCGGAGACTTATCATGATTCAGCTCACTGAGTTTCTTAATTACGTCTTCCAACTGGAACTGAGGTACTGGGTCATTCTTTACTTGATCTCCTCTTTGATGCAATGTTGGTGGAACTCCTTCTGGTTCTTTGGTATAGACGCTCTTGAAGAAATTGTTGAGGACATTTGCAGATTCCTGGTCATTTTCTGTTAAGCTTCCATCTTCCTTCTCCAACTGTGCCACTCCAACTTTCACATTCTGTTTGGATCTCACATAGCTGTAAAAAGCTTTTGGCTTAAGTTTAAAGTCTTTCATCAATCTCTTTTCAAAATCGGCCTGCGCCCGTCTGACTATTGCCTTTGTTCTGTTCCTTTGCTTTACATAATCTTCATAGTCGGTATACCTCTTTGTCCTCTTGTATCTTTGGAAGAGTTTGTATTTCTTTTTGATAGAGCGCTTAACTCCAGCTCGAAGCCAAGGCGGAGTTATTAGACAAATTTCATAAGTCAATATCTTCTTTCAGAGAGCATATAAATTTACAAAAAGTATACCAATATATTGTCATTAGTATTTAACAACATATAACAGGCCAATCAGCTTCAGTTGAGTTTAAATGCATTTTTTTGATAAAAGTTGGTCAAAATCCAAGATGGCGGCCACCATGTGCTTTTACAAAAAAGTTGCCAAAAGTTGATTTAAAAATTAGTCTAGTGTTATAAAATACTCACGGAAGTATTCCAAAGGCATCGTTTCAGTGCAAATTAGGGTCTTGCATGTTACTTTGTTTACCAAAAATTTAGACCTACTAGTATGTCGACAAAACATATATGTATTGTAGACATACTGATCTCCATTGAACAATGGTTAATTTTGCCAATTTTTTGAAGTCTCATTTTGAACAACTTACATCATGAAAAATATGGGAAATGT
>JXSR01S000543.1:9008-21169 GCA_000969725.1 Ophiothrix spiculata | reverse complement strand
TTTTTGGAAATCCTGAGGGTTTTATATAAGAAGTGGCTATATTTCACTAAAACACACATGTAATGCGTTTGGGTCCCAACTTAAAAAATGAGACCCTATATCGACCAAGGTCAGTGCAATAACTCTTTAACCATTGATTTCACATCACAAAGATCAAACTTGCAAGATGAATAACTCTTGACCAGGATGTGTACTTGTGGGATAAAGTCAAGGTCACTCAAAAGGTCATTTGAGGTCAAATTTCCAAAAATGATCAAAATGTTGCCCTGGTCATTCAAGGTCATTTGAGATTCTTTTAAGGTCACTATGATAACTCTATACTCTTGATCTTAGACTGGTCAAACTTACATTTTGAATAGCCTCGACCCCAAGTGTGTCCTGGTGGGTGCAGATCAAGGTCATATGGTCATTTGAGGTCAAAAATTTGAACTAAGGTAATTGCTGCAGTAAAGCGTAGGTTAAAGCAGGCAAGACTACTTGTTCATTAACCCTCTTGTTAAAACAAGCATAATTGTTAAGATAAGCATTATACACTATCCTTGATCCATGTCTGCAGAATTGTCAATTTATTGAAACCTTCATTTATGAGGAAAAAAAGTATTGTAAATTTAAAGAAATGTTCAGAGGGAAATTTAATCTCTCTGTTCTTCAACATGGCACAATTACATAAAAAACATCAAAATTACTTAATATATTAAAAATACAATCTTCATAAAGTTTACTATTACATAAAAAATAAATATATTAATTACACAATAAAATACAATTACAGTGGAACCTCGTTAACACAAAATCACTGGAACCAAAGAGTTTAGTTTGGGTTAACAGGATTTTGTGTTATCCAACTGATTTTACATAGGAAATCAATACTTGGGACCCAACAAACATTTTGTGTTATCAGGATTTTGTTTTAACGAGGTTCCAGTGTAAGTTATTAATTTCCATACAAGCTAAAAATAACAATTTAAAAAAAGACTTCTGAATGGGACTTTTAATTTAAAACACCCATTCAGGTGTTGCGGGGGGTTTTAAGAGGGTTTGGGCCAATTTTTATTTTCATGCCAAATAAGGTCAAAAATTCACAATTTTTTTAATCGTTATTTTTAGCTTGTTTGGAAGCCCAAATGGCAAAAAAATGTGTTTTTGTGATTTTCTCAAAAACAATCTGATTTTTGGTCCAAAATCACAATCATGTTCCTTGTGAACATTCCTTTCTGGAAATGTATACTTTTATTAACTTTTAGCACTTTGTTAAAAAGTTATAATACAAAATAAATTTGCAAAGATTTAATTGGTCTTCTCTTACCCATGGTACTGGACCTGGTTTTCAAATTATGACAATTGAAAATAGCAAGTCAAGCAAGATATGTCTTGTTAATTTCCATCCTTACTCTAATATTTAGAGATAAGACTGAAGTAAATTTATGTTTTGGTGGACATGTTGAAGCAATTAAGTGAGATTTTAAAATTCTTTGCATCTTATGTACAATGCCACCATTTAATATTTCCGGCAGAGAAAAGGTTTTGACATTCTGCTTGTACATTTATGATGAATGTAGGTCTTTTAGTATCAAAATTAAGGGTGTTGTTGAGACTGTATTTTCATGTCGACATGTTGCAATAATATTATTTGTTATCGACGTTGACATATGTGTTGCATAAGCTTAATTACCTGTTTTAGACATAGACTTGCATATACGACAATATGTATGATTTCAAAATATAAATGTTACATCTGATATAAAATTTACATTTTGTAACTTTTTTTTTGTGAACCATCCTAAGAAAAAAGTATTAATTGGTTAATGCAAGTTTTTATGGAATTTTACTTGACCAGTTTTGTTGTCGACAAACAAGATTTCATGTCAACTTGTAGAGATATGCTTTGTCATCTTAAATGTCAACATAAGACATGTCAACAGAAACCTTGGTCAAAATGGTTGATTTTGTATGTTTTGTCAACCGAGATATTAAACGGCGGCACTGTATGCCAAATTATGGCTAGTTCTCTTAAAGAGGAAAGTCACAAAGAGCAGAATGTGTGCTAATTGATTTTATGCAGGGCTTATCCACACTGCCAAACTTTAGAGCTAAAATAGCAACCTTCTGTCTTTGATCTTACAGGCACTTACAGCATGGTACCTGCGTGATCCTTTTGGACTTATTTATATGGAAGCTATAGGGCCCTATATCCATAGGCTGTCCCCTTGTGACATGTTCCCTGGTACAACCTATGGATACCGCTTCTAAGAGAAAAAAAAAAGGTGTTTTTTTTTTGTGTGTGTGTGGACCATATGATATGGATACAAGGCCTAATAATGTGATTCAAACATAACAATGAAGTTCACAAAATTTCTTTTTACATTGCTGATTAACACTTGTTTTTTTAGCTACTAAAATTATGTACTCGGTTTTGCTTTTGGGGCTGAGCAATGAAGTGATATAATCAAATTAAAGCATGTAATAAATTATGTGATCTTCGATTTACTTTATAGGATTTGTATTGTCAACTGTATAACTTGTTTGAACAACATTCAGGGGAATTGATATGAACCTTGTGATCACAATTTCTTCCAACAAAGTTGATGATGATGTTATTCTCCAACAAAAACAAGTTTCCTATCAAAAGCATTGCTTGTTTTCAAGTTACTTGATGTTGTAAGAATGTTTTATATTAACGAAGCAGCTCTTTGTAAAGAATGTAAATAATGTATATATTTGACTTTTTATAGAAGTATTAATTTTTCTGTCTAATGTGTTACCCAGATGTGCCAATCCATTGCTGGAATTCAGATAAAAGGGCTATGTGTTGGGGAAATTATTGCAGAAGAGTATCATGATTTACAGTGGCTCCATTAATCCTTTACCAGCTGAATTTCATAACCAGTCCGGGCAAAGCATGAACCAGATCTGCGAACTAAATTCGGTTGAACCAGATCTGGAACAATAAGTCCCACAATGCATTGCACTTATACATTTAGATTCAAATTTTAAATCTAACTTTAACTATTATAGATTGTATTTTTGGCAATTTTGTTAACATATACATGTACGGTACTTGTTCTTACTGAACGATTTATATTTTTGGTTAAAAAAGTTTTAAAACAATGTGCATATTTAATTGATTAAGTAATCTTATTAATTCTATTGTCTTAAATAACAATTAACCTCACAGCAGATATTTAAAAACTCATGGTAGATTTTTAGGCAACATTGTAAAGGTTACAAAAACGGTAAGAAAGTTTAACCAGACCTCTAATAAACTCACCTGAGAACAAAAAACCCACAAAAACGCCAAATTCTGTTTCAGATCTGGTTTGACCGAACCAGATTTGGTTCGCGAAACAGATCTGGTGCTTTGCCCGGACTGATAACGTTAATGCACAGATGCTGCAATAATTAACTACATAGTTTGTATAGAGTTTGGAAGTTGAATATACTGCACACAATGACGGCACCACCACGTTGATTATGTGCTCTCTTTTTGCCACTTTTTTATTCTTTTTGCCACTGAAAATCTGATGGAATATTTTTGTACACCCTTCTTTGAAATGGATTGTAAGATTTTTCAAGAGTGCTATCCAAGTGTATTTTGACCATAGTGTGTATAGATTATAATCAGATACCTTATTGTGCAATCAGCAAAAAATGTAGTCATATTTGGTCAAGAATAACACAATTTTGTAGTTTTAGATCATGGTAATTACTGTTAATTGCGTTTCTTAATGTTTTTACTATTTTGTTTTTCATTTGAGCTGTACAAATACCGTATAGTCTTATTTCTTTCGGAATTTAGATCTCTTTCAGTATATCTACACAATGGTACTATTGGTAGGCCCCTACATTTTTTCATAGTGAAGTGTTGTCTCCTTTCATGGGATTATTCTAATTGTTGTATTGTTTTTAATGACTATCAAACAATCAGTATCTGAAATGGAGTATTTTTGTATTTTAATGTAGTGTTTGTGAAATAAAGTTGCAAAGCAGTCATTTTGTTTGATAATAATGCATTGTTTTCCTTGTCCCTGTTAAATTGGTATTCCACCATGGCTTAGGCGACTCTCTTCCATTCACATGCAATTAAAGGGACTGGCCTAGATTTTTCCCACTAATTTTTTACCTGCATATATTGTTTACTTGAATCGGTAGAACATATTTATAATAATATAACCTACAAGTGGTTTTCCATGATTTTGATCTGAGGAACATTGGAGAATATAGCAATTCTTTACCTACTTAAATTTTTGTCGCCGGTGATCAAAAGTGGTGTGAAAACAGTTTTTCTAGTTTGAAAACTGATAAAAATCTTGTTTCTACACTTGTGATGGCCAAACAAATTATTTTTGATGAAATTGTTTCCCTTTTAATATGTTTTAAATTATCTCCAGGAGCTGTGTTTGATCTTATCTGGTAAATCCATTTGAGGTACAAAAGTTAGGATTTAGGAAACACACCACCATCAAAGAATGATGTATTGCGAATTCTCTCTCAATTTGAGCTATTTGTGTGTAAATTTTTGCACTTTTTTGGATTTTACTATACTTTTAAGCTTTGTTTAGAGCATTTCCATAAATATTTAATTCTAGGAGGAATCTAGGCTAGTCCCTTTTATGTCTACGGCTACCATCACATAGAAGTACATACCTGTCAACATTAAATTCTGATGTGGGAGACTTCCATAAAGAGCAACATTTACAGACAACTGACATGTACGAGGCAAAAAAGGTACATACACCCCGAAACTTTTTTGAGCAGCTTTAAAAAAGGTCTCTCTAGCACACATACGACTCATAACGAACTTATTTCACTTTGTGAACCAAATATTGATAAAAAAAATAGTTTTTAAAACGATTCTACCATTTGTTTCTGTAATACAACAATACGCATTGCCATCTTGAGGACAATGCGGTAGAATTTCTCCAAAAGTGGGAGACTTGGCTTAAAATGAAAACCCGATCGGGAGGGCGGGTCCGACTACCAAAAATCGGTAGACTCCCGCCTAAATCGGGAGACTTGACATGTATGGAAGTGTGTGAATGTTATTTGCTACATGTATACACTCGCAGGGGAGGCGTTCCTATTCGTAGTGAAGGGGATAATTACCCGTCAATTTCAAACGAATGATATGAGTACCTTCCCCGATAGCTATAGCAATAACCATATACGATTATTAGGGAGATATACGGGACATAAAAACGCTCTCTTCGTAGTTCAGTGTAGTTTTAAAAAGTTTATTACCTACAGCAACAAGTTTGGTATCATAATGTGGGCAATTTTGACTTTCAAATGCAAAAACTTCCAAGACAATTGAACAAATATTATGAGATCTATGGTTCAAAATGTGATCCGAATCAACGGGGGACGTGGTGGCGGAAATGACGGTGGCGTAAAAAAAGCCCATTGACTTGTACAAAAAATTGTGAAAAAAAAAAAACAATCTTTCGAAAGTCGTCACGCCTAAAGTTGAAATCTTACAAGAATATTTTTGCACCTTTTATTGACAAACGAAAATATCTCTTCATGCCAAAAAGTTAATTGGTAGGTGATGCATTGAATATAGTTAGACGAGGATAAACTTTATAATTTTCAAGGTATTTCCACAACTAGTTTCAAGAATGTTCAAAGATTAATGCGAAATTTGGAAAAATGGTATCGTGAGTATCTGAGACGAAAATAACTAAATTTTCGTCTCAGGTGAGTATATTAAGTCATGTACAAACCCTCTATTGCGTCGGTACAAGATAATTCATAGTTTTAGAAAAAAAAAACTATATATCGGTGAATTGAAATTTTTCTGTAGCGAAATTAGGCGTGTATTAGCCTTGATAGACAAGAAAACATCAGTCAGTTTTTATGAGGTCAAGTTGTAAAATAGGCTGAAAATGTCAATTTGGCCTGATTTGAAAAGTCCGAACGTGGGTTTTGGATAAAATATAAGAACCCTCATGAACATGTTGATGAGGCCAAATGTCGCATAACAAAGGTTTTAAAGGTCATATGAGGTCATGTTGTAAGCTAGGCTGAAAAAGATAATCTACATTTTTTGGGATCACATCAGCCAGGGTCGTGTGGTTAAATAAATATAAAAGGCAATAATTATGGTAGACTGTTTGATAACAACAACAAAAAAATGATGGATTTTGATGTGATTTCCGAGTGACCATTTTGCACCATTGATTTTGCTACTAAGCATAGATATATGAACCCTACAGCAAACTATGTATGGATGGGGTTTTGCTTGAAGAATACAAAAATGGCATCAAGTCCGCAGTAAGGTTAAGTATAGTGAAAATTTTGAGTTAGAAAGTTATTCACATTTTGGGGTAAAAATTGATTTTTTTTCTACCATGACATTTTTATACTTGCCCCTAATACTAAACTAACACCATTTTTGAATTCCTTGAAGAAGCTTGCTTCAATGTATAATTTTCGTATGATAGGGTAAATAAAACGTTTATAAGTTATGGGCTTTTAAATGTGGGGAGGTGCATTTTCTTGGAATTTTAAGCATGTCACGCTCGCGACACGAACTTAGGACGCATGGCCATATCCAGAGATCCGTCTTCATGTGATCGTGACTAACTTGGAAAGTAGATGTACTCATTACGTTTTCTAGGCCGGGACAAGTGCAATATTAACATGATATAAACATTGTCCCTATCCCGACCTAAACAGCGCAACGTTTTAATCACTGCAGAAATCCAGACACTATACGGTAATTTCCCGCTGATAAGCCGCTTGGTTTAATTTCCCGCTGATAAACCGCTTGGTGTACTATGCATCAGATGAGGCAAATCTTTCGTGGTTTCTCAGATAAACGCACAAATAAGATACAATGGTTATCGCATTCCCTTTCTGGTTCGTCTTGTGTCTGTGGAAAGAAAAATACCAAACAATATTTGTATAAAAGCAAAGACCGTTAATTTACGGTATATTTTTTTATCTTGTTTTGTCATTTGAAGACGTAGAATGAAAAGCGTCTATTTTGACTATTGCTTTTTCATTTTTAAGAAAACAAACTCGCAGGGAAAGAAACCCACGCTAAGTCAATCGCTATTGTTAAAATGACGATATTAAAGGCACGAATACGAGGCCTAAAATGAACATTTGGCGTAACCTGGCCGACCCTATTTTTTACATGTATGGCGATTTATACATACATTTGCACTTTCAGACTACTTTCAAGTTCAGATTGTTTAAAATAAAAACTGAAAGACGAGAACATCTCGCCTGCTTTATCGTCCGACTGCTGCATCATTTATAGTCAAACGAAATTTAAGGTGCAAGTCAAATCCAGTGATATCAAGAGTCAGGCATCGAAATAAATTTGGCTGTCTGGGAGCATGAAGTAATTCTGAAATATTTTCTGTAAGAAATTAACTGTTTGAGCGGCTTACCGCGAAGCCCTAGCGGGTGGGATCCAGGGACCCGCCTTAGGGACTCTGGTGGGGTCTAGGGGCGAAGCCCCGGCGAGTGGCCAAATGTGGCCAGAAATTGAATGCGCGCATAGCGCGCAAATTTTTTCGGATAAATTTGCTTGTTTTTGCTAAAAACCCTATTTTTGACCAAAATGATGATATTTAATAGTTGAATACGCGCAAAACGCGAAAAATTTGTTCAATTTGTTTCAAAATGATCAATAAAAAGGGGTAATTGAGAGAAAATAAGTGACCCGATTTGACCCGAAATAACAGCGGTGGTAGGCCTATTGATATTTTTATATATTGTTACACTTAAAGTAACCATGGTAACATTTAAACACATACTAATATTAATATTTTTTTCTGAAGATTTTTCAAACTATTTTCTTTCTTTTTTTTTTTCTTTCTTTCTTTCTTTTTTTTTTTTTTTTTTTGACTGCCTCATTTTTTTTTCTGCCGGCCGCAATTTTTTTCTGGGAGCGGCGCTCCCGTGCTCCCGTGGATTTCGAAGCCCTGTAAGAGTAAAGACGTATCATTATGACAAAAATTGGGTGAACCTCTTGAGGTCTCATATGTCGGTTGTCATAAAACTTGTCGCATCACCAATATTGATCTCTGGATACACTATTGCCACAATAACTATACTCACCATGCTGAACAAGGATGACTTGCTGTATGTCTGGTTGGAAGGCACCCGTTGATAATGAGTAACATCAAGCAGGCCGGGACAAGTGCAATATGCAAGGACTCATAAGCCACAGATTTCACTTATCACAACCTACCCGACATCCTCAATCTCGAAAAATTAATTCCCAAACCAAACTAGCCATCCATAGTTGATCTGATCCTGATCTCAGAGGTGGTTTTCAGGATATCCCACAATGCATTATTCTGATACACTGATTGTACAATATGCCTGCAAATCCAATTCAACTGCTATACTTATGTACAGGTTACTGAGGTTTTTGAGGTGTCAGCAATGTGGGTAAACACTGGGCTAGTGTGAAAAGAAACACATCCCTAGAAAGATATGAATGAGTACTATTCAATGGAATTCTCAAATTCCTAATAGCCCCTTGTCCAGAAAACCATTATTGCCTATTATATATCAGTGTATCAGAATAATGCATTGTGGGATATCCTGAATACCACCTCTGTCCTGATCTATACGATATCCACGTTGACGCTAGTTTCGGTCCGCAGCTCAGGCAGGGCTAGGGACGAGTGCACTGTAACTGATTTCACATGGACTCCAGGACAACATTAATAGGCCTCCCTGACGAAACAAACTACGACGAAATCGAACATGTAGATGATCCAGTCTCCCGAAAGTGGAATCTACTAAAGAAATTCAGATTATATTAAAATTAAAATGCAAACGTACATATCGGAAACTCAAAATTATCGGAGTTTAGTAGGAGATTAGTTTGTCTAAACCAAGCGGCGACCGGTGTAGCAGGAATGTAAGTCCCCCGTTCTTACTGTCCGGGTTGTGCAGTAAAGTTTATAGGCTAACATCTCTCACGTAACATTAGTTTCACGCTTTATTCCGTTATGGTCTATGGAAGGCGGACTAACATTTCAGGAGGGCTTAGATTTCTTTCACACCGGTATAATATATATCCCAAAATCACCCCATTTAATTAGCCATCTGCAAATTAACAACTGAATATATGAGGTTACTATACTCTTTAAACCTTAAAGTATGCAACATACAAGCAATCAGACGAGATCCATCGCATATCCCTTGTATTCTACATTGTGAACTGGCGGTTTAGTATTGTGTAAGAGATTTGTAATGATTGATTAGGACCAAATCACTGCGTATTAATATTTTTACAGTAATTCTTCATGATTTTGGTTTTAATTTGGGTAATTTTGTTGCTAACACATGAACAAAATATTAAACATAAATGTGACCCGTCATATCGGGAGGTACGAGACAGTGAAGCTGAGCATAGTCAAAATCACGTCCAAAGTCGAATTTCTAATTTCAACAGAAACGTTACCTTTGAAGTGTATTGTATCACATCAATCAGGTTCCAACATCCCAAACATTAAGATAAATGTTTTAAAAAACGAGATAAAAATCCTTCCTCCTGAATTTTCTCAGAACTATAGTTTTATGAATCAGCCCGATGCATTTTACCAACTTGGATGTAACTTTGCAATCGAACATACAAAAACCAAAAGCAAGGTGTCATGTTAAAGCTTAAAATATAATCTTTCAGAAGGGACTAAAAAATTAATTTTCGATACGACGGGTCACAAATTCATTTGAATATTCAACAAGATTTAGTACGTTGTTATGATTAGAGAAATGCGGACTAATATACTTTCCTATAATATGGTCATAATTGGTTTATGTGCGTCAATAGGCTGCTTGTTGCATACTTCAAGATTTACAGAGTATAGTAATGATATAATGATGCCTGTACTGCAAGTATACAAACGCGAAAATTAATGAACTGACATTATAAGTGACATATCTTCCAAGATTGGCCAAATGACCAAAATGAAGACTGTGCAACATTAATTTAAGGGTCTGATTTGATAATGTTCAGACATCGTGTCCTCTCTAAATTATGAATTAAAATGTTGAACAGTCCAGATTTTGACATTTATTCCGATAATTGAGTGCGCCAGAATAAGAACATCCCAACTCCAATAGCTCCCTTCTGTTAAGTTCTGTAAAATATAAATGTTCTGAAAATACTTTCAAATATTAAACTAAAAAGCATTTCCATGTCTTAATCCCAATCAAAGTGTCACATCAGATGATTGAAGTTGATTTTTTTAGACATTGTTAGATAGTTTTTCTAGCATATAGACTATTATAGTTGCAGAGGGGAGCTAATGGAGTTGGGGTTTTCTTGTAATGGCTGTTTTTAAAAATATAGCAACTATGCACTATAACAATAATATCTAACAATGTCTAAAAAAAGTCAACTACTGGGTCAAATGTGACACTATGATTAGGATATTGACATGGAAATGCTATTTTGTAGTGATGTCAAAGCATTTTCAGAGATTTGTATGCATTTACATTTTATAAGTAGGGAGCTATTGAAGTTGGGATGTTCTTATTCTGGCGTATTCAATTTTGCCATAGAGAATTTCAAAAATGGCGAATGGTAAATGGAAATAAAATTCAACCTTTGTAAACTTAAGTGACATTATCCACAGGGGCGGAATTGATTGTGAATAAAATCAATCCATCCATCGACCTCGATTGTATTTGGTGAAATTTCAAACCAATTTACTTTTTAGAATCTAGAAAGCAATATCTAGGAACGCATTTCTCAATTTTTATATATTTTTCTTGGTTTTTGAAATTTGCCAAAGATAGGTCAAAAGTGTCATGTTTTGCCAAGAATGGTTGCGGCGGTGGCATTTTGGACCAATTTTTAACAATATCTATCTATATATCTATCAGTTCTATCTATCTATAATATCTAATAGTGAAATCTGGCTACTACCGACTCATCAAGACAAGATGAGTCTGTAGTAATGGTAGTAGCCAGATTTCACTATTAAAATATTATATGCTCCTACTTTGCACTTTTAATGGTTCCATACAAATTATTTTCTATTAAATATATATTATGTAGGCCCTATGTATGTAAATGTATATTAGATCCTGAACTATCTACTATATCTGCAGATACCAGCATGATTTACTACACGATGTAAATCACTACATACCTATATTATCAGACCTGTATATTATCCATCAAAATATAAATCCAATTTCTGCTCCAAACTGCGAGTGGTAAACTGCAAATTTCCATGGGAATCGAGGAGTCTGATCTCTCAAGTTAGGTCACAGAGCCACATGTTTCTCTAGCATGGATGCAAACGTGATTGTAAAATATGCCACATGTACAGTTGTGACCAAGAGTATGAAGAGTTGTAACCCGGGGTTGTAACTTGTAACCAGGTATACCGCGGTGTAAAAAGCTGTAAAAGCCCGTGAGGCAGGAAGCACAAGAATGTCAAACACGCTTATCTATTCAAAAGGAATGCATAGTATTAGCAAAGCATTAATGGAATAACTTAAACAGATTACAATGGACTAGTCGATAATCAATATAGGGGTGAATTAATTCTTTTATTCAATTTATTGGTTAATAATGCCGTTTAAAACCATGCATGTTTAAAACACACGAATATTAAATTTTATTTGTTAAACAAAATTTGAATTGAAATCACCTCCTACTTGAAACAATCTTACCGAAACCATGGAGGTACATTATAATAGCTACATGTTGCAATACATACCTATTTCTTGTAGTGGTTTAGGGCCTACGCACATTTCAGTGTCAAGAAAATCGGCAAGGCCAGTAAATCGGTCTTGTGCAAACAAAAGCAAGGTTCAATAACCAGGGACAAATTTGTAATAACAAATTTTCAATGCCAAATATTTTTACCCGGGCATGTTCTCCGTTTCTGTTCGGATGATTAATCTTAAAGTTCATCTCTGTCATCAGAAATTTAGGGAAGCAATTATTCGTCTAGATGAAAAAGATAAAATCATAAAAAGTTTTTTATCCTGGGTACACAAAAAAAAAAAAAAGGTGTTAGAGTAACATTTGCATAATAGTAACTTTATAATTGACTTAACATTTGCATAACATTTTGTTACTTAAAACGTATGTATTTTTCTTATTTGCATTATAGGGACTTAATTTTGGTTATTTCAAACAGTAACTTTATAATTGACTTAACATTTGCATAACA
>JXSR01S000542.1:0-12911 GCA_000969725.1 Ophiothrix spiculata | reverse complement strand
CATAGACTTAACGTGTGGCAAAAATGGTCACACCGTTTGTTTGGGTCCAAAACGCACGTGTTGGGTGATTAATATAAATTATGACGTCACTACTTCCCCGGCGTATACTAAATTTGTTGATTGATCAAGCATTCATAATTGATGTATTGATGTAAAATACAGTCACCTACTTGGTGCCAATTGGCCAATTCCTTCTGCATAATCTCTTTGCATCACTTTTCATTGATGGTTTAATCATTGATATCAAATATTGGGGATTATAAGCTTACTGTCTATTATGTTAGCTCACAATTATTATGTAAATTTTATCACACCAACCTCGCATATTTGCATATGAGTATATCTCCTAAGTATTGTGTATTTATGGATAGAGCGTACCTACAGCCAAGATGCCTCTTTTTTTCTGTTAGCTGGGATGGCAGAACTAGTGTTTGCATGTTTTGAGCTAGCTTCTGTTTTCTGAATCATTCTTTGAATATTTCAAAGGACAAGGTATAATTAGAAGCGACACAAATTGAGATGTATAACCTATTAAAGGTTGATACTTCAACATTCACATTTTATGCTTGGAATTTATTTTATTATGGATGATAAAATTCATACAGTAAGCAATTTGCAGAATATTTACCACAGTAAAAAGTTATACTCCAACTGGTTGACATTATCTAATTAGAATGACCTTATTTTGAAATTAAGCATTCTGTTTGCACTGTGGGCCCTGTACTAATGATGGCTCTTAATTTGCAGTGTAACTGGTGGGCAATTCTTCAGAAAGTGGTCCTAAATGTGGCCAAAATGAAATAAACAACAAGTGCATGATCTAACCTTGGATTCCTGGGCTTGATATAAGTCTACTACCATGGAAATCCATCATCTCAGGGACTCCAAGCTATAGACAGCTTTGAATTAACCTGCATATATGATCATCCTTAGCATAGCACGAATGACTTCGGCACTAACCAAGTTAGTGCAAGCATACATACGTTTTAACTTGATTGAAGCCGGATTATTTCTCTTCCAAATTGCTCAAATCAGATAAGTTTATATAAAAAACATTAAAAAAATATACAAGATTATTGTTCCTTTTTATCTCAGAAATGGGGCTAGGTGATATTATGTTGCTTCAGATCACGTCTGACATAAATCAAATATTTTATTTTAGCTAATTTTATTTCCTTTTTTACATATTCCATAACAAAATGTTTTAGCCAAGTCAAATATGTTTTATCTTTTTTCTCACATTTTGATCACAAATAATAATTAAAATCAGTATGTATAGAACAAAAGTTTGAACATTGAATGGAAAACAACAGCTATTTTCCTTTAATCATAGTTTCTGTAACTATCTCAGGTACCTCACAGTCAACCAGCAGGTTAGTCTGTGCACAAAAGCAAGGTCACATTTTCTTTCTGCGAAATGGAACTTTTAACAACAAGTTCCAAAGATTTCCATTTTTTCCCAAATGATAGTGCGCATTTAGGATGGCTTTTTCTGGAAATCTATTTATTTGCTTGCTGTAAGTGGAATATGTTGATTTTGTCTTTTCTTAACATCATTGTAATAAATATTTATGATGGCATTTTATTAAAAATGCTCGAAATTCGTGTTTGAATGTTGAATGTAAATTTTCCTTTTCCTGAGATGTAAAACCAAAATCGTGGACTTGACCTTTTCCAGTAATGTTACAATTCCAAGCTCGCATGAATGAGTAAGCATGATATTTATCATTCATTTCACTGAAAATGAGAAGTATCCTGCTTGTATAACACCGTCAAATTTATATGTGAAAAGTAGGGTGTTCTGTTGTAAGTTCGGAAATTTACACAGCTCAAGATGCAACCACACATGCGGGTGTATGTATACAGAACATGTGCCAGGAATATTCAGTTGAACCACAATCACATTGATTGGGTGAACAAAAGAGTTATCGATTGCTAATGAAGCCTGCTCCACAGAAGATTTTAAACTTCAAAATTTTGCCAATGACAAAATGACAAATCCACCTTATTTTCGTGGATTTGGCCGTTTTAAGTAATTTTCTCACAAAATAATCAAATAGCATGAAAAACTTGCCTTTATTTTGTGTGTTACCATATTATGGCGATTGACTTGGTTATTTGAAGTGAGAAAACACAATTTTTCAAAGATAATTTTGACAAAATAATTTTCTATAAAATAAGTAGATTTTAAAATTCCACATTTTTATCATTTTTCTGGATTTGAACGATGAAAATATCTATGTTTAAGGAAAATTGAGGTACTATCTGGTTATATATGATGAATTTGGAAGCCCAATTATCAAATTGAGGTATTAATTGTGAATTTTAATATAATTTTCAATTTTTCATCACCGGTAAAATCCGACAGAGTACAATATCACTTTGGTTGGCCTAGAACTCTACATGATCAGGCAACAGAAATTATGAGATTGGTAAGCTAATGAAAGGGACATGTTTCTAATCATGTACACTATTGGTGGGTGGGGGGTCACTCAGAATTATACTGATAACTATCTTTGTGCGAAAACGGTCAATTCTAAGACTTCTGGGTATATATATACTCGCTTAAGATATTTACAAGAATAAGCCATTGATTTTGTTGATAGTAAGATTTTAAATATATAGTTATACTGTAAAAAAAAAATTTGAATTTAGCGATTATGTGTTATTTCAATCAGATAAAAGATGTCAGTAATTTGCAGCTAGCCCCTTGTTTTTAACCAATTTTAGGTCAATTTTTGCCGCAAGCAAACAATGCATATTTTGATTCAAAAAACTTTTTATAGGCACTTCCCTCCATGCACTGAGCTACCTTTTCTTATTTGTTGTTTTGTTTTATGAAGGTTAGTTTAACATGTGGTGTGTGTGGTGGAAGGAGGTTTTCAATTAAAATTCCTTCATACCATGATTTTTAAAAACATTAAACCGCTTGAGTTCGACATCTAACTCCACTGTAAGCACATCAAAAACTTGCTTTCCATTAACTTTATTTGAAGATGTAATTTCGCAGTATCTCGTAATGGTTATTTTTGAAAGCCCTATCGTACTGGCAAGAAAATCGTTCCTGTTGACACATAAAAATTTATCTTGACCACCATTGTTTGATGGCGGTATTTAATCCGGGGGGGGGGGCACTCACGTATATTGGTGGTACCGGTATGTGCTGCTTTGCAGACCACCCTTTTTCACGGCTGATTGCCGTTTTCTAGCTATGCATTTTCCTGAAATCGCCAAAAGTATACAAGTATATTCTCCAAAATTTGGTGTCAGCAGTGGGATTTTGACCTATTTTTGGCAATATTTCAAAAATCAGAAAAAAATTCAAAAATTTGAAAAAAAAAAACATTCCTAGATTCTAAAAAGTAAAACAGTTCAAAATTTTACCAAAGCAAAGTATAGTTAGCTTTCCCATAAATTTTTGGGCCAAAAACATGATTTTTGGACCTTAGGGCCAAAATTTCACATTTTGGTCCAAAAATGACCTGACCAGCGTGTTCAGTATACAAATTCACTTCTAGAAAAGTATACTTTTATATGGATTTAATTATTTTTGTTGCTGAGTAACAGAGCTGGAAAAGGGGAGGCCCCCAAGATGTTCCGTGATAATTGTTTTGTTTTTTTTGCATCAAGCCACCCCCCTTTCAAGTGTTTGTGAATGGTCCTTTACTATGCACCAAAATAAATCAACTTAAAGGGGCATTGGAGCAAATTTTTAAAATTTATTTGAGTATGATTTACACTTCATATGTTAAAAAACAACAGTCAATAACCAAATATCAGGAAAATTTTGATCAAAACCTTCAGAAAAGTCTAAAATTTGAATTTTATTTTGTTTGTTGATCTTGGGTATGAGGCTATTCTGTAAATGTATTTATTGATGCTATAAATTAAGAAAGAGACCAAAATTTGTTTGTAAAACATTCCTTTCACATCATAGATTGCAGATAAATCAAAAGAATTTTGGAATTTGCTTTAAATCTCCTGAAAAGGCCAATTTAAAAAAAAACAACTATAGAGGGCAGTATTTATCGTTGTCGACAACGATAATTAAAAATATAAGAATACCTAAATATTTTGATATATAGGGTTTGAAAATGATGCAAAAATCTCAAAATTCTTGGGAGTTGCTCTGACTGAGATAAAAATAGGCCAGTTGCAGAGAGCTAAGCAAATAAATTGTAATTCCAAAATTTGAGCAAAATCGGACAAACAGTTTTTGAGATATTGATGTTTAAAGTTTCTTTGTATTCTATTGTTTTTGCCAATATATTGATGAAGTTAATGAGAAAAACTGGCAAAATGTGCTCATTAGTATTAATTTTTGCCAATATTTTTCCAATATTTTATGAATAAACCTTCATACTACTTTTACCTTTAATAATTTCAACTTGAAACTTTGCCAATGTGTTTCTATGACCTAAAACTTTAATGTAATCTAATTTTGCATATTTGCATAATTAATTAGCTTTTTGTATAATGCTCATTAATTATGTAAATATGCAAATTAGATGGGCAGGTAAAATCATATGTTAATGTTTTAGGCCATAGAAACACATTGGCAAAG
Organism: Ophiothrix spiculata; assembly: GCA_000969725.1. Classification (NCBI taxonomy): domain Eukaryota; kingdom Metazoa; phylum Echinodermata; class Ophiuroidea; order Amphilepidida; family Ophiotrichidae; genus Ophiothrix; species Ophiothrix spiculata. The sequence goes on along the minus strand of JXSR01S000542.1, from coordinate 8,347 downwards.
TTTCAAGTTAAAATTATGTAAAATAAAAATAGTATGAAGGTTTATTCATAAGATATTGGCAAATATGAATATTAATGAGCACATACAGCCAATTTTGCTCATTAACTTTATCAATATATTGGCGAAAATGATAGAAAACAAAGAAATTAAAATCAAGCATATCTTGGCAACCGTATGTCCGATTTCCTTCAAACAAAGACCATTTTGCTTAGTGTATTATGCTTTACTTGTTCAATGTAATCAAGTGCCTCTAAATGCAGATTCTAATTTCAAGAAACATCCTTTCGATCCACCTTAATCAAAATTCTTAGTCAAGAGGACCTGCCACAAAAATCCCCAAGAATAACCTACTAAATCTGCAGTCACTCATCCAGCTGACAGCTGCAAGAGTCAACCCGTATTTCACTCAAGAGGTAATAGCCAACACACTTTCAAAGAAGTCAGTTGACTTAAATACACAGCTTGGAAAAATACACAGGGGAAAAAACTGTCCCAGAAATTTTTATGTGCCAAACTATTATTTCCCATTTTTAGGAGATACTTTGTGATTTATGATATTAAATCAGGAATTATTGAAATTATACGACAAATAAAATTTTGTACATTTTATACTTTTTAAAAAAGTAACAAGGGGTATATTTGTATGACTTTTTTAACGGGATTTGTTTGGATATCTTCAATATATATATACAGGCAGGCTCACACTCTGAGGAATAGGGTAGGGGCAGGTGACGTAAAGCTGCCTATCTCAAATTGAATTTACTGCCAGTAATTGTCTGTTACTGTCACTTGTTTGTTTGTTTGTCATTTTTTCAGCATATGTGGTACAAAGATGAAAACATTAAATATTAACAAGACATACAAAATACCATTATCAAAATATCAGCATCCCTGAAAAGGCTTTAAAAAACATACACAAGCATAAAATTTAAATCAGTACCAAAACCAACATATGCTAGGATGGCCCATAAAGTCTGGCTACTCTTGCAAACTTATTTCCAATGGGGTCCAACATAAAAAAAATCTAAGGTGCCTGATCCAAACAAGAGCAAAAGTATGGACAACCAAGGGAATAAGTTTAAACAAAAGCATCCAGATCTTGGGCCATTGAGCAGCTAGCAAGATGGGCCTTAACAGCCTGTTTGAAACTTAGCTTGTTGTGAATCTCTTTTATATTGTCAGGTAGTGAATTCCAGTAAATAATGGAATTATAGAAAACAGATTTTGAGGTTTGACCCTTGACCCTGGGGACCCAAAAGTTCAAACGGTTGGCTCTTGTGCCGTGAGAATAGATTTCTGAAGTTCTTGAAAATAAGTGGCTCAGGTAAGAAGGAGCAGTGGAGTAAAAGACACTTGATACTGACTAATTCGCTAGCCACTGCAGGCTGCTGCAATTAACAGTTGTTGCTTTACATCAATGAATCACACTGCACATTAATCAACCTTTTGGGTAAATTAGTCATAATGTGAGCCAGTCTCAAGGAATCAAAACATTCATTTTGCCTATTTAAAGCCATATACACAATAACTTGTATAGCAGTTGTACGGGTGATTACGAACTTGTGGCTTACTAACATTTTCAAAACCATTATTTACCAACTTCTTTATTTTATTATTATTATTATAACCAAGTTCTTATATGGCGCCCTACAAAGAACAGAGTGCCTTACAATAAGAAATAAACACAGAAAAAGGATAAAAAACAAATGGAAAATACAAGCAAATCTACACAGGAAACAAGTGTGTTTTAAGCAGCCGTTTGAACACAGGGATGGATGTTGCCTCTTTCAGATCAATAGGAAGTTCATTCCACAACCGAGGAGCACAAACAATGAATGAAGAATTGCCAGCGGTCTTAAAAGATCTGGGAATAGAAAGACGAGTGAGATCTGAAGAGGAACGAAGCCGAGCCCTGTATTCATGCGTTGATTGGTTTCTCAGAAGATGAATGAGTTCAACAAGATAACTTGGAGCGGTAGAATGAATACATTTAAAAACATACATCAGTAACTTGTAGCTAACACGTTGCTTGACTGGTAGCCAATGTAAACTGTTCAACAATGGTGCAGAGGGCTGGTCCCTGCCGCAACTGAAAACCAATCTGGCAGCTTTATTCTGTAGGCGCTGTAAACGTTTTAGATCAGCTTCCCGTGCTCCAAACAAAAGGGAGTTGGCGTAATCGAGACGTGAAAGGACCAACCCTCTGACAGCATAATGGCAAGCATCGAATGTAATAAAGCGACGAATACGCCACAAGTTTCGGAGATGGATATTTACAGATTTACAAATCAAATTGATATGGTCAGTCATTTTCAGACTACCATCCAAGATGGCACCAAGGTTTTTTACAGTGGTCGATGAATAAATCTGTGTATTTCCAAGCTCAATGGTAATGTTTAATAACTTTGGGAGAATGCGAGGGGATGCAAAAACAATAAATAAAATTTTATGGTCTTCGCAGTTTGGAAAAAAAAACTGATTTTAAGAGTTCATACAAAATGGTCAAATCATCATCAAAACACTGTTTATAACCATTTTGTATGAAGTATTGTGACCATAGTTTTTAAAAAAAACCACAAGTTTGTGGTTAGTTCTTGCTAGCTCAGTTGGTTAGTTCTCATAAGCTGTACTAATCAATCTGCGTTTGAGTCCCGTCAGAGTCGAGTGTGCAAAACCTGCATATTCTATTAGGGTGAGAATTGCTTAAGCTGAGGGTTATGGCAAATGTAGGGTGCAATGACCTCTTTGACCTACGGAAGTCCAGGTAGTGATTTAAACCTATAAATGATTAGTTTCCAATCAATGTAATACCAGTTCGGCGGAACTCACAATTCGGATACATCTCCGAATTTAGATACTCCGTATCAAAATTATGATACCCGTATCTGAATTTGGATTAAAATCAGCTGAAACGGGATATCAGCTGAAATTAATATTCAGCTTCGCCGCCCACCATATCGGTATGTATAAAAGTCAATAACATTATCATCATTTGTCATCTGAATTCTAAGAAAGTTTTGGCCAAATTATTATGCCTCTGTGATAAGGAGCTATCAGGATATGTTTCGAAGCTGTTCCGCTGGAATTGCACGGATGGAAATGACATTTCCACATATACATTTATCATAGATGCAAGAAAGATGTTCTACATGTACTTGCCAGCTTGCGCTATCGATTTGTTTCCTGCGCCACGACAGAATTCAGATACCCCTCCATATCCTAATTCTGATACGGGTATCACAATTTGGACATGTATGTGGGTATCCAATTGTGAGTTCCGCCGAACTGATACATTTATTTTAAATTCCATCAATTTAATTTCAAATGGATTTAGCTTCACCAAAATAAATCAAACATGTTTTGAAATTTTATTAGATGTGCCTTTAAGTTTAGACTAGTATTCATTATAAACCTTGTGATTGACAAATCTAGGTTAAACCAAATGTTCATCTTGCTAGTATATTTGTTTTCTTTCGACATCAAGACTGCAAATGCAAACTATAAGCTTACTTCATGCACCGATTTCCAATATCTTATTTTTCATTTTAGCAACAATGTTGATGCAAGATGTTTTGAGATGGGAAGTTGTTATATTTAGAACAGCCAAAAATCTCCCATAAGTAATTTTACTCATTTTGGAAAAGTATCAAGCAACAACAACAACACCAAAGTTTCAGGCAATGTTTGTAGTGTACTTTTCAACCATTTCTTTCTGTTTTCCATCTCTCCTTCTCTTCTTTTCCCCCTCCTCCTTCTTTCCTGTTTCCTCCAATTTCAATTTCCCTTTCCTCTTCTGTTTCTTTCTTTCCCTTCCTTTCATTTTCCCTGGGTAAGCTCAATCCCCACCCCGCTGTTAAGTTGGTTCCAAACATCCTACAAACGTTTCTTCAACTTTGTGAAGTTGTTGATGTGACAGCTAGAACATCCATTTGAAAGAAAACAATCTTTAACATTGTTGCCAAAGGTTATGTAGAATTTTGTCTAGACTTCAAAGAATACAAAATTGTGAGGCTTGCTTAATCATGAAAAAGAAGAAGTATGATCATATTACCCCTGTCGAACATGAGCTTCAATGGCTGCCTTTAGAATACAGAATTCTGTATAAGTTAGCTGTTCTTGCTTTCCGGCACTTTGAAGGTACTTTACCATCTTACCTGTCTGCTACGCTCTGCTATTATGAACCTGCTTGATCACTTCGATTTTCTACTGAAAGATTATTGAAATCTCCATGTATAAATATTAAGTAAGCTGGTGAACGCTCCTTTCATTTTGCTGCCCCAGTTTTTTAAAATTCACTTCCTAACAGTCTCCGTAACATTCATTCTCTTCCTCGGTTCAAATAGCACCTTAAAACTCACCTTTTTCGTCAGGCTTTTCTGGATTCAGAGATGTAATTTGTTTGTTTTCTTCATTCGTACGCAATGAGATCATTTGATGACTGTGCAATAAGAACCCTCCATTATTATTGTTATTATCATCCATTTCTAAGGATATTTCATGGTTAAAAATGTCTGATTTAATGATATTTCTTTACACAATTTTGCAAAAGTTTAACCCATTTCCAAAGGGGTTTTGCAACCAATTTTACTGTTGTTGTTGTTTAATTCTGCAAATTAGGAGACTTATTAAGGATTTTTTTTCAAAACTAGGACCAAATGTCCATGTCTTTGAATTTTAGATGAAAACGTAACCCACAAGAGCTGCATATCCCTGTAAAGCACGTATGTGAGTACCCCTGACCTCAGAAATACATACCTTCAAGGAGTTCACTTTTGGATTCTCCCCCTGGAAAAGGCATCCCTGGTTCGAATCCATATTCTGTTAATGTCTTACGTGACTGAGAGTACATCTATAACAGAAAATTTAAAAATAAAAATAATTGAAACATGACTTTAATATTTCCTCATTAGAAAACTATGATGAAATTATTTGAGCATGCAAATAATCCTTGACAGATCTTCATAGACAATATGTGACGCGTTGCATCAAAAGGTACAGGTTGTCCATTGTGCAAATTTGGTGATACAGGCAAATTAAACTTGCAAATTATAAAGAAAATAATAACAACATTATTGTCGCTATTCATCATAATCCAAATGTCAATTTTCACAAGCAAGGTATTAGTTTAAAGCTTACATAATTTCTTTTCAAATGACATGAAATTCTAAATTTTGTTAAAGGTAGACAACTTGTACCTTATGATATAATGTGTTACATATTGTTGACTCACTGGTTATGGGCAGCATTCTATGAAAAGTGCATAAAGCAAATTTTTAAATATGGAAGGCAGTATTTATCATTGATCAACGATAATTAATAATGAAAGAAAATTTAAATATTTTGATATAAATGGAATTCATTTGACAATGAAACTTTGTATGCTTCAATTATAACCACTAACACTTCAAATAATGCAAAACTCTCAAAATTTTCTAAAAGAAATTGGGGATGATGTTGAACTTGTCCAATGCCACTTGAATGGAAATACCACAACTAGATATTACCCTATCAGTTCCTTATGACCCTAACAGGGAAAAAGCATACAAAACCGTACAAAGCCTTAGTCCAAATACATCGCGATCAATTATGACGCAATCAACCCAGTCTATATCTAAACATGGAATGCTGGGCCTGCCTGAGTTCCCCAGTAGCATGAAGCCCATGCTCTCGTCTCTGAAACCAGAAGTTGCGGGTTTGCGTCCTGGGCCTGGCGTGCAGCGAGAATTTTTCCTTCATCCCCACTCCATGACGTGTTTGTACTTTTACTTTTTACCACTTCCCGGTGAAAACGCTAAAAACGGTGGGTACTTCTACTTCTACGCTTATTCTCATCAAAGCCTGTTCAGCATCTAGATGAGCTCTCTGGTCCTAGAGAGATGACATACTTTTGAAGGTATAGTGACTATGCACTCGGGTCTTAGAGTAGATGACGTATTTTGACATACGGTCACGGTACCGGGGAAGATTCCCCTACTCTTATTTCGAACAGCCGTAGATTAGCCCGTGACATTCTTTTATATCCGACAGTGTGTCAGGAACACTTCATATGGGACCGACGGCTTTACGTGCCCTCCGAAGCAAGAAGTAAAGTTTCTTGCTAATGGAAACAAGGAGACGTGCCTGGACAAGGGCTCGACCCAACGACAGATGTAGTTCATGCGATTAGGAGTCCAATGCTCTATCCGCTCGGCCATGCAAAGTGGCCAAAAATGATCTAACGACAAATTCCAAGACTACTTTGATAAACTTCTCCTCAACTGAGCTAAGAACTGTATAATCTTCCATGTGATTTTCCAAGTATGCATGTATCAATGTTGATATTTCAAATGTCAACTCTCCCCTGTTTGTTTAATAGAAGCTATATGAAGGGGTAGGAATGGGAGTTCTCTAAATGAGTTCAAATTCTTTTGTGAAAATTAACACCACAATTGTCTGTAAAGATTTTCTGAAGTGATTTAGTTTGAACAAGTCGAGTAAGCTCACTTTTTAGATAGACGATCTATAAATGTATCAAAATCAGTAGGCATTAAAAAAGTTAGAAAAAAATATATGTCCTGGTGGAGTCGGGTCAAGGTCATCCAAGGTCAAAGGACATTTGGAAGTAAACTCATAAAATTAATACGAGAGTACGTTTTTAAGGTTATCCAAGGTAACCTGAGGTCATTAAAGGCCAATTTTTGATCATTAAAGGCCAAGGTCATTACTCATCAACCCTTGAACCAAAACTCCACCATAAATATCCCCCCACACATAGACTCCTGGCAGAGATTAGGGGAGGCTGCACAGGGTCAAATGTCATTCAAGGTCAAATAATAATAATTTCATAACCCACAATAAAAATACTCCTAAAACCTATAAGTACAACCAAAGTTACCACATAAATACTCCCATTTTCAGTTTTGCTCCTAATCGTTGTGCAATTGTGAACATATTTGACAGTGGTATAGAAGTACCTTTTCAATATTAACGTGAGGATGCTGATATAGTTTACTGCATCAGGTTTGCTTGTACTTCTAGGTTGATATGGGCTTCATTGAAATTTGCAACAGCTATGTACATCAATTTTCAATTTAATTGGACATTTTGAAGACTGGAAAAATATTTTTCCATATATATGTATCCCCAGCGCACTATAGCAAATATGCGCTACAGGGCAACAAATCAAATAAAATCTCACTTAAAAATGCCTCAACTGTGTCAATACACACATAAGTGTCAAATATCTCAATTGTTGCTCAAAATTGACAGCTGCTATCAAATGCAAGATCTTACTTGTAATGAAAAGGAGTTTTCATAACCTGGCTCGCTTCTATAGGACAGTTTAAAGGGGAATTGGACAAGTTCAGCATCATCCCCAAACTTTCCCCCAAACATTTTGAGATTTATTTTCATTACTTGAAATATTAGCGGTAATAATGATAGCATGCAAAGTATCATTGTCAAATTCAAACCATATATATTGAAATATCTAAATATTCTCTTATTTTTCATTATCATTGTCAACAACCTTTTTATACCTCTCACATTTTGTCAAACACTTTATTGACAATTTAAATTGTTGCTAATAGGCTTTATATATTACCTCATGCACTTTGTCAAACACCATATAATGACAAGTTTATATATTGCTTATAGATTTATATACCTCTAACATTTTATCAAACATCATATTGACAAGATTATACGGTTGCTCAGAGACCTAATATTTACCTCTTGCATTTTGTCAAACACTTTATTGACAAGTTTATACTGTTGTAGAGACCTAACATTTACTTCTCCATTTTGTCAAAACTTTATTGACAAGTTTATACTGTTGCAGAGACCTAACATTTACCTCTTGCATTTTGTCAAAATTTTATTGACAAGTTTATACTGTTGTAGAGACCTAACATTTACCTCTTGCATTTTGTCAAAACTGTATTGACAAGTTTATACTGTTGCAGAGACCTAACATTTACCTCTTGCATTTTGTCAAACACTTTATTGACAAGTTTATACTGCTGCACAGATCTAACATCAAAACGTTAAATTATTGACAAGTTCATACTGTACTCAAAGATCTTAGATACACCTCTTACATTTTGTCAAACATCACATTGACAACTTTATACTGTTGCTCATGGACCTACATACATACCTCCTGCATTTTGTCAAACACCATATTGACAAGTTTATACTGTTGCTCATAGTTATACGAAGTCATCATGTCTTCTACGGCTGATAAATGTCTTTGTCGCTTCTCCATGAAGACTCTCTGATCTGAAGAAAAATTCTTAGTTAAGGTCAATAGGTCAAATATCATTAATATTAATATTAAAATGTTCAGTGGATGTAATGTCTGATGACC
>JXSR01S000540.1:59387-77467 GCA_000969725.1 Ophiothrix spiculata | reverse complement strand
GAACAAAATACAGTATTTCTTGTTATAAGCTAAAACCTCTGTGGAGAAAGAGCAGGGAGAGTGTCCTAAAAGTAGTAAAAACAAAATACAGTATTTCTTGTTATAGGCTAAAACCTCTGTGGAGAAAGAGTAGGGACGGTGTCCTAAAAGTAGTTAAAACAAAATACAGTATTTCTTGTTATAAGCTAAAACCTCTGTGGAGAAAGAGCAGGGAGAGTGTCCTAAAAGTAGTTAGTATACAAATATTGAATGCCTGAGAGTGCAATAGTACAAAATATATCACGAGGTCAAATTTGGACTTTTCTATTTCACGAGGCCCGTAGCCGAGTGAAATAGATCAGTCCAAATCATTAACCGAATGATATATTTGTACTATTGCACGAGCATAGGCATTCAATATTTGTTTTATATCATGATATCACACAGGTTTGTTTCATGCCGTGCAATGGAAAATAATTTTTGCACGGCTCAAATCACTGCAATCATGATATAAAACAAAATACAGTATTTCTTGTTATAGAGAAAGAGCAGGGATCCGGGAGAGTGTCCTAAAAGTAGCGAGCAAATAAATGTTTCCCCGTTTGTTTTGCAGTTTTCAAGAGTGCAGTTGACAAAGGTGGCAATGGCGAAACTGAATCTGAATGAGAGTAAGTAGGTGCATAAACCTGTCGCCATATGAAGACATCACTCAACTGAAACCTGGATTGTTCACAAGTTATTAGATAAGATTTTCGAGAAGTTATTCAACTGGATGTCGTATTAATTAATGCGACTACCCATCAGGAACCAAATGAACTGAACCAAATGAAATAAACCAGTAACTTTAAGAATAAAGTCAACTGTAACTCCTGATTGATTAGACGATTACAGCCACATTGTCCAAATGTTCCCTAATCTGAAAATGTTATCGGGTCCGCTAGTCCAACATCATTAAAAAAGGTTTTGCTGATATTAATAAGGTTCGCCAGTCCGAAAATGAAATAAGGTTCGCTAGTTCGAAAATGAAATAAGGTTCGCTTGTCTGCAAATTTGGACAAGCGAACCCTATTTTCGGACTGACGGACTTTGGAATATGAAAATACGTCGTAATGCAAAATACTGGCGAACCTTATTTCATTTTCGGGCTATCAGGCTATTACTAACTTAGTGATTTAATAAAAGAACATAGTTCTGATAGATTAAAGGTTGTTTATTCCAATCACTTTCACTCACATTCAAAGTCTTTTCAATGAGTTTTACAACCCAAATTGCATTTAATAAGAATTTAAATTATCGCTATGAACACTGGGCAGGCACATGATACTATGTCAATCTGGGTGCACACACCCGATCCAAAGATAGTACTCCCTGGATTTTAAAAATAATTAAGAACAACTGAAATTGGTAAAAACCTTTCAGATTTCGTGTTAGCCTAATTATGTTATGATGAGGTTAAAATAACTACAGGTACTATATCAGATCATCGAGCTATTATACTAAGTATAATAGCTCGATGATCAGATATAGGCCTACAGGTACTATATCAGATCATCGAGCTATTATACTAGGTATAATAGATGATCAGATCAAGAAGTTATCATGGACTATGGTAACTTTTTGATCAGATATAGTACCTGTAGTTATTTCAACCTGGACTTGCATTGATTTTGATTAGTTCCAGCTGAAATCACCATAATGGTTATTCAAACGAAAATAAGAAATGTAAACTCAACAAGTCGCTTCAATTCAAAATAGGTCATTTATTTGTTTTGAATACATTATACAACAACATGGAACTAGAACAATTCAAAATATATACATACATTAACTACTAGTAGTACAGTATCTTTGGTAGTGGTAAAAAAAGATTAACGGATATCTCCGATTTATATCCTACAATGGATTACTTGATAATATCATCAGCATCATTGCACTATTTGCAAACAAAAAACATAAACTTGCATTTTTATCTCGCACACACTTGGTAAAACAGCAACATGAAATGAGCTTCATTTTAAAACGTTAACTTTGCTTTTATTGTTATAGGACGAGTCAGGCAAATATCAAAATATTGTTTATTTTTGACAAAAATGATCAGTAGCATCATTGACAAATTTAAAGTCTTCTTAATTAAGATTTGATATCCTTTTAATTTAGCTATTGTAATCCTTCTCCTTCCAAAGCCCCTATAAGTTTGATTGTCATAGCACATTCCTTCTTGACATGAAAATTCAATGAATTTTTAGGAAATTTTCAAAAAATAAAGAAAAACATAAGAAATTTGCTGAATTTTATAAAACTTATCAAAATGTTACAATTGAAGGGTTTTCTTAAAAAACAACAACAAAGGTTTTGGTTTCCATTCCTAAAAAATCACTTTACAGCTAATTTTCCGACATGTGTAAACAGCCGTTCAAGCTACCTTAATCCAACACTTGCTTTCTAGTTATGGTTGGTTATAGCAAATAAGTTTTTTGGTGAAAATTAGTAATATTTCTTCTCAAGAAAACACTCATCTTATTAACATTTTTAACAAATACAAGGGCTTTCAACAAGGTTCACAAGGATGCTAAGTGGAAGAATATGGCCATCCAGCAAAAGTATTCAATTAGACAAAAGGAACACTATCTGTTACAGCATTTTCTAAGCTTTAAAATGACACCTTACTTGTTGAAATTGATCAAATTTTAGACAGAAAATCTGCTGGAAATTCTTATTATTTTCTTTATTTTTTGCTGCCAATTTTCATCAGTTTCTCGAAAAGACCGCCTTTTCGGGGTGAGTCATCACAATTTAACAATATTTGAACCAAGATTACTGACATCTTGCATCCTGATGTGTTCATTCATCTCGAATCAGCTGTAAATTCAGCAAACTTCATTTTGCACTATGATGTTATGCTTGCTTTAAAACACCTTTTCATTTCAAGAAAATGTGAATTATGAAATAAATCTATTTAGCACCAACAACAGAAAATATTGGACTTACTAGTGTTTGTACAAGATTATCTCATCGGTTTCACCTTTTATTCCATGACAACCTTTGATGGATCATAGATTCTGGAAGCCGAATGAAGTTCAAAGTGGTGTCATTTTAATCCTTATAACATGATCTTTTTCAAATGTTTGAAACACTGAACATTACAAGAGGCAACATTTACGGCTTGTTCGAGATGAACAGTCACATATAACAAAATCAGTCCCGGTGATTTATGCCAATGTGTAAACTTGGCACAATTTTCCATCAGGGAAATGTGAAAACACAAACACTATAGCTACATGTGTACAAATACTGGGTTCACAAGAAAGTTTTTGACTTAATATATATTGCATTGATTTCACATTTTTGCAAAATAAAATTACAATTAAAGCTTGTACCTTGATTTAATTATCCATTTACATGTATTAACATCCAAAATTCCAAATCATCTTATATTTGGTTTTCCACTGATGAACTAAATCAATATTCCAATTTGGAACAATATTATAATTACACACACAACAGGAACCCCATTTTTGAAACTTACAAATTGATAATTGTATGAATTTCAGGCTACAGAATATTTAAATAAAATGTTCTCTCCAGATACCAGATTGAATATTTTGGACTAAAAACTGTGCAACACTTCATATGGTTCACATTTTCTATTGGTTTCTAAGTGAGAATGCAGCATAGGTACATGATATAATACAAATTACAAGTTATATACTTTTGGTTGTTAATAGTAGCATTGGAAGTTTCTGGCAACCGTTTCACACAGTGAACTTCAAAATTTGTAAATAATTGCAATAGCGTTAAGCAGGTATGAATATTTTCTGTGGAAGATGCCCAAAAGCAACCAGTGGGTATAATCTTTCTCTCCCTTACAAACTAAAAAGGAAGTTTTGTGCAAGTATAAAGCATATAACTTTTTTCCATTATGATGTCTAAATTTCCTTCAATCCACTTCCATGTAGAAGGTTGTAAGTACATATGCTTGATATAGCAGATACTGCCTTAAGCTGTGAGAAAGAGCATTGATCATCATCTCATTTCTGCAGTAATTTTCCAATGAAAAGAGAAAGTACTTGCATGTTATTTCAATGAACATGTGGATGATTTTACTTTGTGGGTAAATATTTAACAATGCGATAATGGAAAGAAAGCGTTTCAAAAATATACAGAGTTAACATCGTTAAAGTCTTTTTTTCTCTACAAGAATTTATTGGAAGTCGATCACTTCAATATGATTGAGGTCTTTGCCTTATTGGAAATCACTCCAGTCATCAAGTATTGTCGTTCTTACGATGGCCTCTGTGACTCTGTATGGATCGCAATTCGATGAGGGTCTCCTGTCTTCCATGTACCCGTAGCCATCTTCACCAACCTGGATGATAAAATATGACAGCAATATCAGTTACGAATAAGAATAAGATAGCTAAGTCATTTACTGGATGTGTTATCACCTGTCTCTTCTGTGTCAATGGTATCAATGAAACACTTGGAATGTCATTATCCATGGTGCTCTGGTGAGTAATCTGGAAGTCAGCAATTTAGATGTAAGAGACTGATATGGAATTAGAAAACCAATAAAATTTAATGCACCACTGCTGGCTACAAATTATATAGGTGCATATGCATTGGTGAAAGGACAACCCAGCACAACCTCAGGGTAGCACTATAGACCCAAAATTCTTGTGGGTCCCTTGGGGACTTTAAGCATGTAAGAAATGCACCAACATTAAAAAATTCAAGTTCGGGACGTAGATAAGCAGCAGAGACACGTACCTTCCCCAAAGGAGTAGTAAGCCATTATGCATGGTACAGATTATACTAGACCATGGCTGTACAAAAGTATTCAAGACAGGGGCAAACACATCCGCCATCAGACCAAATTAATATCTTGTCCTGATGAATTGGCTAATTTGGACTTGAAATCTTGAAAATTGCCCGTAATTAATAATGAGATGGTAAATTTACTTGGACAGTAATCCCTGGACAGTGATTAATTCAAATGAATACAAAATTAGTAAAAAATCTTCCCAATATTATAATCTTTGTCCAACTAGTGTCCCGTTATTTCAAGCCAGGGGAAGGCGGTGGGGGGGTACCAGTGTGCCCTGTCTCGTAGTACAGCACTGGAATAAACAAATGTCATACCGAATCTTGTAATACCAAGTAACAAAACAGGGCCATTCAAATGGAAGTGAGAACTTAACAAATGGTCACTCTACTCCCCTAAAATAATTGAAGATGGACATATTGGGGATAAAATTGTTTGCTCAGGGCGTTTTGCCCACTAAATATGAGTAACTTTCTGGTTTAGTAGAACACTACAAGCTGCAGCAACCCTCTTTTGTAAGATTTTGGGAGATTCCAGACTTAAAAAAGAAAGAAAGAATCATTTAGGCTAATCGCCAAGGATAACCCAAGAAAGCCTCTAATGAAGCTTATTTTCATTGGGGTCTAAGATCTTTCTTAATTTAATCAGTTTTGTATGCAGGAGGAAGACAGGAGTACCCAGAGAAGAACCTGCGGGAGCAAGCATGGACTGAAAACCAAATGCACATACAGCGCCAGGACCAGGAATCAAACCCGGGAAATTACCGCTACGCTAACCCGCTTCCCCCAACTTAACACCATTTTTATTCTAAATATTCAAATTAGGGGTATTCAGGTTTTTGCCGACGATGCATCGCATTTTGCTGTTATGTGCAATGTGCAAATAATGTAAACTCGCACACACACTTTTGGTTTGCAGTTTTTGGTATTATTTGCATGGTTTGTTGATGTTGTATTTGATGGGAACTGAGTGCACCCAAATACCCCAATTTTAGCTCCATGGCTGATGACGCTTTTACATGGGCCGGTATACAGAGTCTGATATTTCCCCTCTTAATATATGAAAAACAGAACAAGAAAAATAAAATTAATAACATACCTGCCGCGGTATTCTGATGCTGGCACCACGGTTAGCAACACCAGATGAAAAATCATGAATACTAGATGTCTCATGTCTGCCGGTAAGACGACGCATGTTGTCGCCGCCTTCATTGGGATCATACAGACGGATGTGTTCTTGATGTCTCTTGCTTAGCTTGTCTATGGCTTCTTTGATGTGTCTAGAGTGGTAGAGAAGAAATATAACATTAGAATTTCGGGGTGATTTATCACAATCTGCAACCTAATATATGGGTAAATAAATAAAACAAGGTTGAAAAGAGCTTAAATTTTGATGCAAGTCTGAGATGCCACTCTTCAAAAGATTCCTGCAAATGAAACTATATGAATCTGGTTAGGGGCCGCTTCAAAACTCAACCGGTGGTTGCCTGTTGGTTCAACCAGAATAAACGATAACCAACCGCCCTGAACCGGCAGAGGACCCCCGGTTGAGTTTTCTATCAAATAAACCAACCACCTGATAACACAGATTCCTAAATTGGTTTTTGAATTATCAATTTGACCCAAACTTTTATCAATATTTGATAATATAAAGGTTGGTACACTCCAAGACTTTAAAGACAGTACAATAACCTTAGCTTTATCTATCTAACTGGATTGTGTGTCACGTTTTGGCTGCATGGTTGCTTCATTGCTATGTGGGCTCTATAGTTTACTTTGTATTTTGGGAATGGGATACCTGTTTGTTTACATAACTACTACGTGTTGAATATTGGCAAACCAGCGATGCAGTTTGGTCAGGAATTGAGCCAAGACCTAGGCTGGATGTCTTGTTTTATCATACCACTAAGAGAATTTATGACCATATTTGGAAAATCCGCTGCCGGGATATATTTCGTATCATACCCTGAGCACGTCAGACGCACTTATATCATGTCATTGAGCGCGTCGGAACATTGCATTTTAAATTTGTAGCGATGCGCAGTACTACAGTTGAGTAAAACGTTCACCAAAAGTGGTTAGTTTTTGTTAATTTTTGTGAAATAAAGCTAAAAAAGTTGAAAAACAAATAAATAAATTGTTTGATGATTAAGATTGACTTAGTGGTATGATAAATTCGTTATTTGGTTCAGCCTAGGTATGTTATGGGAAATATCCAGGCTCAGCTGCGCTTCGCCTGGATATGACACTTCGCGCATGAGTATTTCCCATAACATATACCTCCGCTTCACCTAATAACTAATAATATTAGGGCCCTGACTTGGTAGATGCATGTGTCTGCAGTTATTTGTGGCTTTCATTGGAGGGAATCAGTTTGGCTGAATTTCCTGTAGGTACCTGGGGTAGGAGAAGCAACTGAAAGGTGCATTATTATTTTTTTAATCTTCTTTTAAAAAGGGACTAGCCTAGATTCCACTAAGAATCATACATCTATGGAGGTGCTATAATATTTAAAAAAGTATTTAAATTTACATAGAATGGATTGAAATTGAGAGAGAAAAATAATTGTTGTCATAGATCATTCTGCGATAGTGCCATGGTGGTGGGATTGTCCAGTGTTTTTCCTAAATGCTAAATTTGTGACTCAGATGGATTTACCAGTTAAAAGATCAATCAAAGCTTCTAAAGTATGCATTAAAAGATAAATTATTTGGTCGACCATCACAGAAATAGAAACTACAAACACTGTTTTCAAACCATTTTTTCATCATGAGGGGAAAAAATAGGAAAAGAATTGCATTTACACTAGTGTTCTCACACCACTTTTTCCTCCAGAGAAAAAAAGAATTGCATTTTTTCCCAATAATCCACAAATTGAGGGGAAAATACTGCATAAAAATACTACAGTTAGAAAAGTGATGGGAAGAATCTAGTCCCTTTGATTATGCTATATTTGCTTAAAAATTACTTGTCATATTGGATAATTATTTTGAAATTAGATCATTGCTTAATTTCTGATACATCAACTATTTCAGAGTATGTGGTTATTCATTGTGAATTGAAAATAAATAGAATAATAAAGTCTACATACTGGCAGCGTCAAGTTTTGTTTGTACTTACAGCACAAAGGGGGCAAGTATCAAACAAAACAAACAAGTGATTTATCTAATCAATCAATAACCGATTGTGTAAATGTTAATTACCTATCATCTCTTATCATCACCGTTCTGTAAATTTAATTTGGTGAATGAGACATCACGTACAATTAGTCTCCGTGCATGGATGTGACCTTTTTTGACCACGATAAATACCTACACGTATGGTTGAGAATTGCGCAGTACAATTTAACCCACATGCAATTTTATCTAGGTTTCATATCAGCATATTACAGGCATGAGAATTGGCCTTTCATGAAAAAACTGAAAGTGGTGAGAAAAAACTGAAAAAGTGCGTGAAATTAGGCAAAAACGCTCCAAAATAGGCTGAAAATAAAAGAAAACACATAAAATTTTGGCAACCAAAAAAACTGAATTCCTTTCAAAAACTGAAAATTCTCATGCCTGATATTAATTTTAACTGAATGGAAAAAAAAGGAAAAAGGATCAAGGTTCCCTGCAGGAATGTGTAAATATTTGATTTGCTTTCTTCCCTGGTGGCTTGTTAGTACTAACATTTTGAAATTCCTGTGAGCTCATTTGCATTATAGCCCAGGGGGCACTCAACATTGAGGTACGCGTCATGTACCACCAAAAAGACCTCGCTTTTTTTTGCTCGCTCTCACCGAAAGACCCCTAATTTTACAAGGTTCATAGTGTTTAGACCAGAGTGCATTCAAAGACTTAAGTCATCATTTTAAAGACTTTTCAAAGACCTATAACGCATTTTTGCACACACTTCATCACGTTTATTGAGATAATTTATTCCGATTTTCTGACTTTTTGAACTCAGAAAGCAGAACTATTGTTGGCAGGTTAAATGCTGCCCTGACAATCATTCAAAATACCTCTTAAATTTTAAAGAGTTTTCAAAGACTTAATGCAAAATTTAAAGACTTTTCAATGATTTTAAAGACCCAAATCACATTTAATAACTTTTTATGGATTTCAATGACCGCTAAGAACCCTGTTTTACCAACTCTCACTCAATGACCCTATTTTAAAAGATTCCTTGTCACTAAAACAACCTTAGTTATTTAAAAGACCCAATATTTTCTTAATTTGATGTAATTTATTAATCAATTTTATTAATATTGATGTAATATGTGTCACTATCATATGTGAATGCCCCCCCCAGCATTATAGGTATTCATTCACCAATGCTGAAGGGGGCATTGCATTAGCCTGGCATTTTCAAGTTATTTTGTACACGGGTACCCAAATCATTTTTCAGGCTGGCAATCTGGTACCCAAAATGACAAGGAAAAAAGTGGCAACACATGCCACTATAGGCAACTCATGCCACTATAACTTGAAACACAAAAGCCCAACGAGATTTTAAGAGAATATTCATGCAAAGCATTGCACCGGTGAGTTAATTGACATAGCTTGCTCATTATTTTAACTGACACAAAGACAGCTGCCCTAAGTGGTATAGTTATATTTTCGAGTAAATGTTTGGAATAGAGCATCAAATCTTTCGTAAAGGAATTTTTCCAAAACATGTAGGAAACTTTAAAAAACTTGCAATGTCAGCGTGCATGTGCAGTAGGAATTTGCGCAGTAGTGGCCTTGGTTAATTAATTATTACTTTGATTTATGTGGTGTTCAGCACTGGCCTGAAATTTGAAAATATATAATGGTCTCTAAACATACTCTAGTACTGTTCATGATTATTGTTGGTTTTTTTATTAAGGAAATATTATTTTGGGAAGCATCATTATCAAAGAAAATTCTAATAATATCATTGTTCAAAACAAAGTCTGTGAACAAATATAAAAACAGGTTGTCATCTACTGAACATAGAACATGTATTTTACATTGAATTTTGCGTAACTTGGAACCAATGCAATAAACATGTTTGTCATCGCTGTGTCTCTCGACCCTCGAAGCAGAACAATTCTATATTGGATCTTTCAATTAGTTCATCTGGATTGTTGAGTAAACATATGATTGTTCCAAAAGTCCAAAAGAAATGAGTACAAATACTCATTTTTTGTGATGTTTTGATGGTAATTTAGTTTACCTTTCAACGCTGACATCTTGGGCATAGAGGGCGTTGAGAGAAACAGCTGTTCATGATGTTATTCAGTACATAGGCCCTATGTACTGAATCACTTGCTTTTTATAACATTCCTGACACTGTCATCAACGCCATTATGTCCCTATATACAGACACCACTGCATGCGTCCGCACATCATCTGGATGAACCGACGAATTTGACACGACCTCGGGAGTACTACAGGGCGACACTCTCGCTCCATACTTATTTGTGATTGTCATGGATTACATTATGCGCATTTCGCTCACTGCTGAAGATGGTTATACTGTTAGAAAGCGTATGTCAGCACGTCATCCTGCCGTTAGAATCCCTGCTCTCGCATATGCTGATGATGCCGCATTGTTGTCTGACAATGCAGAGTCTGCCCAGCGTCAATTGCATCGTTTCGAGACAGCATCAGCAAAAGTCGGACTATGCCTCAATGCCAGTAAAACCAAGGTTATGTTTGTTGGTGACATTCCTTACACAGACATTCATACCGTTTCAGGTACCACCCTCGCGGCCTGTGATGAATTCTGCTACTTGGGATGTAACATAGCGGACAATACTGGTGCTTTCCAACGCCGACGACAACTTGCGTGGGTTGCAGCTCGGAAACTGACAACAGTGTGGAACAGTACAGCCAGCGACGCTGCCAAAATGCAGCTGTTTAAGTCTACTGTGGAATCTGTTCTTTTGTATAGCTGCGAAGCTTTAGCAATCACAGAATCTCTGGGCAGTCGCATAGACGCAACCCATCGTGCTCTGATGCGCTACTGTCTTGGTGTGCACTACCCGGAACAGATATCAAACACGAACTTGTATGCCCGTTCTCAGATAGAGCCCGCGACTCAAACACTGACTAGAAATAGACTTCGTCTTGTTGGCCATACCCTTTGGAGGCCAGACTTGCCACTTGCCATGTTTCTGCATCCGAAAAACCAGGCTACTGAACCCTATCGCCACGGTGGCGCACTCCGCCGTACTTTTCAAGACCAACTCTTCGACGACTTGAGTGCCATTGGATTACAACTTAACATGGCCGTTGATGCTGCACAAAACCGTTCTGAGTGGCTGCAACGTGTGAATGCATTCAAATAACTTTGGTCACAATGCCCCGTGTCCTTTCAGACACGTGCTGCGTCAATTAGTAGTAGTAATGAATCACATCCATGACCAGCTGTTTTGTGCCCTATAAGAATTTTTACTCATTTTTTTTGGATTTGGAATAATGAATTCATATCACACATTCTATATCGGGTTGCTTGTGGTCAACTTTTCTACCCATTTTTAGTGAACTCGCAGACAGGGAAAAAAATACCCACCTGAAAATGCTTAATCATGTCTGAGCAAAGCTCCTATAGGCAAGGAAACAAAGTAGTAGCTAATTCCCACAAAAATGGTTGCTGATCAATCATTAGGCCAAAAAAAATAAATTGTTGTGTTGCCCTCAAGTGGAATTTCTGAAAAATTGAGTCAGTCGGTCGGTTGGAAATTTTTTTTTTTTTAAAGCACCTTTAGTATCAAATTTGGGTGCATTTTCCACTATTTTCTCAAAAAACACCCAATCTGAGCAAAATTGGATGCTTTCCCGACCCTAATATTTTTTTTAAATTTTTTGAATAGGGTCGGTCGCTGAGGGCAACATAACAATTTATGGACCAAGTGTACTTTAGGTCCCATCCAGAATTTTAGGGTTAGGGTTAGGGTTGGCCTTACTTACTTAATTCCGCCTTCTTCCCTCATAGCTTTTGTGCTGAAATTTGTATGAGCTCCTGCACCATTCCAATCTCCCTCCATTGGCTTAGGATCAAAACTAACAATCACACCAAAGTCTTCTGCAACTCTCTGTAAGAGAAATCTTCCCATCCACAGATGATCTCCCATTTCAATCCCTAAGCAGGGTCCAACTTGGAACTCCCACTGTGCTGGCATGACTTCAGCATTGGTACCGGCAATTTTTACACCAGCATACAGACACGCTCTGTAGTGGGCCTCCACTATGTCACGACCAAATACTTTGTTAGCACCGACACCACAGTAGTATGGACCTGGATAGAGGAAAAACATTATAAATATCTATTTTATCTTTCATCTTGGTTAGTCTATCGAGGCGAATCCAAATTAAGCAACATGGAGTAGGAAGGGTATACACCAAGACTAGGTTATGATACATCATGTTAAACTAGTATCATTTTTTAAAATCTGTGTCATAGATTTATGTCAGAGATTTATGATTAGGTGCCATTTTTTAACCTGCATGGCATTGGGTTGAAGTTTGGGGTATATTTTTCAGAATAAGGGTTTTGCACAGATTTTCCTGACATGACAAACATGCTTCAAATTTTGCACAAAATCCATTGTAACGGATCAGTTTGCACCTACTTGCAACCAAATTTGATGTTAGTCAGGATTGAAGTAAAGTGGGCTTATAGGACCAGTAACACCAAAATGTAGGCCCTTGGCACTGTCTAGATAGGATATACCCCAAAGCTGAGCCCCTGCCATATGAAGCTGATCAGCATACATGCCAGTCTGGTATCTCACAATTCTATCACTCTATGAATGACAATCTTGCATCATCACCTTATCTCGATTTGTGGGTTGTCTAACAGTCTTAATCATGGTAGATCAAATAGGCTGACAAATATAACAAATGGGATTGCAAACATATCATTACAGGTTGATTGAACTTTGATAAGGTAAAGGTTGAACAGGTGAACTTCAAAGCGAGTTTGTTAATAAATAATTAATGATTAAGAGGAGGTACAAATAGTTTGCTATTGGAAAAAAGCTATCATATACCTGTAGCATTTAGAGTAGGAATTTGAAAAATGGGAAAAGGACTGGTAGCCTTTACTTTATGAATGGCAAATAAATAAAATAAATAAAGTGCTGGGAAGTGTATGTACTGAATGGTACGTACCTCTCAGATCTTACGGAGTGGACCAGGAAAATTGGTCTCAGTCGGGTCAACAATATGAAAGTGCTGCCATGGTAGGCCATACTCAGTGGCTTGCCATAGCTGGACAAGAGGTTGGGAGTTCCAATCCCATGGGAAACAGAAAATGTTTGTATGATGTATTTTATGGATAGTTTTTAAGAATTTAGGAGTTAGGGTAGGGTTACATGTATATAATTATGGACTTATAATATGTTTATTTCATTTCTTGGTTGTGAAGGAGGATTGGTCCTAAAAGAAAAGTTTTCAACTTTACGGTATATAAAGTGTTGAAAAAAGAAGAAACTTGTACACTTTGTTTGGTTCTATTCTACTAAATAATATAATTTATCACACCGCAATAATTGCAAATAATGTAATTGAATATGTTTCCTGTGATATGGGTACAAAGTTTCTTCAAAAACCGAAACCATCCAGCTTATCAGGCAAAGTGAAAAATTTTGGTGGGGAAACAAAAGTAACAGATTTTGAGCACAATGGGATAAGAGTGCGGTGCATGCCATGACTTACGCCCAGTAATTTCCGCTTCAGGTGTCGATTACAGGTTGCATCGATATTTTTTTGCTGTATGACACTTAGCACGCAATTTCATTACAAATTTCAAATTGAACAAACAACAATGGAAGTAAATTGTCTGAGATAAGAAGATTCAGATAAACTCTGATAAAATTCTTTAATGAAATCACTCAAGATCACTACATGTCAAAATCAATTGCACTGATAAAATTAAAAATAACCATGTTGTTGCTTCAGATGATTTCAAATGAAAAATATTCCACTGATGGTAAATTAAAATGATTTGATCTAAGACTTATCAATACAATGTTAAAACATCTCTTAGATATTCCAACACCTTTCTTAAACATCTTAATTAGGCTCTCATCCATTCATATTTTCCTTCCATGCGTATAATTGTGAATTTGAAAAGCCTGTTCGTCTACGTTTTGAAGAGGGAGTTGAGCAGTAATTGATACGGGCTAGCTTTGGGTATATGTGCTACGTTTCCCGCTTGGATGCTTTCCCGTGGCCTTCAAAATGTGTAACTTTTTGTTTTCTTACCAAAAATTTTCAGTTTGTTCGATAAGCGGGATAGTTTCGGATTTTGGTAGAAATTCTGTACCCATATCACAGGAAACATATCCATTTACATTATCTGCAATTATTTTGGTGTGATGAATTTAGTAAAATAAACAAAAACAAAGTGTACAAGTTTCTTTTTCGGAACACTTTATATATCTCACCTTGTGGGCCAGGGAAACCCATCTTGGGCCAACCAAATGGATGTCCATCTTGTGACAATAATGTGTACTCTTGTTCTATTCCAAACCATGGCAGTGTGTCCCTCGCTCTCTCCATAACATCAAGACAGGCCTTCCTGTGATTACTTTCTAAAAAAAAAGAAAATAATATAGGGTTACAAGATTATAACAGGTTAAATTATTGTATTGCCAAGTTTATACATCTTAATCATGCACATATGTAATGACTCACACCGAAAGGGGGGACTTTGGTTCCGACATCAAAATTGAGTTTTGGGCATCATGTGAATGCTTATAATTTGGTACCTCAAAAAGTTTTGATACAACAATCCGTTACGAAGATATGGCTATTTTAGTAAGAGTGTGTTGATCACTTTTCAAAAATAGCAATTGGAGAAAACATGCTTTAAAGTTTGGGTTTAATTTGTGAAAGCATCAATTTTAATGATTACTATTCAACTATACACAAAATCTCCTTAGCAATGGGTACTTTGGAGCACTCAATCATCATCAAATTTGACACAGACATTGTCAAGATACATATCTTTAATTATATACCTAGGACAGTCGGTCAGAGAAGTGAACATTTGAGCTGAGAAAACGGGCCTGTTTTCAAGGATGTTTATTCTTCCAATCACAAAATTGCGAAAAGGAAATTGACACGGTGTTAGAAAATTGTCATAAAATCATCTTTTTTTCGCAATTTTATAGAAAACGGCTTGGTAGGAAGATTTTTAAAACTTTGAAGATTCATAATAACACAAAATCTTAAATTCACCCCCAGACGAAAATTTTACCACTTCTCAACTTCAAAGCCTGATATCTCAGTCTGCAGATCGTCGCAAAGTCCCCCTTCTCGGTGTGAGTCATCACATATGCATATGAGGGGTGCTCTGGCAAAATAAGCAGAAAGTTACGAATTTCAAAATTGAGTTCATGACATATTTTCAGTCTCCATAATCTTAGCTTGTAAATGATAAAACAGATATATGTCACTCTTTCTTTCCCCATTCTTCATCATGAGACCATTATAAATAGTCAAATATTGATTTTGAAGTTACTGAAAGCCCTAGATTATTAGTGTATAATAGCAAAATTTGATCAGTTAACTGTGAATAATTGCACTTCTGAACATAATTGACCTTCGAAACTCCAGATATACGTAATGCAATGCATGAATGCATTTTATGTCAACACAAACAAACAACAACAATAACGACAAACGTGAAATTTAACCTTTTCACTGTTTTTTTTAAATACTTTATTTTGGAATACAAAATTTTCACTCGTGACTTTCCGCTCATTTTGCCAAAGCAACCCACATATTTCCATTATAGGAAAAAATCTTAAGTGTCTGACACACATTATCAAAATTATGCTGGATAAGAGCATGAGTAGGCTGGCAATACTCATCTTGTACGAGGGGGTATCAAAAAGTTTTAAACTTTACCCCAAAAAAATGCGCCAGGAGCAAAATTTTATTATGAGATACTTTAGGCATCTTTGCATAGGCAATGTGCAAATTTACACATTTCTCCCACTTTTAACTGACTTTCTACAGACCATTATTGTAGGGATCCTCTGTATTGAAAAAAGCTGATTTTAAATTTCAATGAAAATCAACAATTTCAGGTCGGCAATGTTTTATTAAGCTATAGTGACGTCATGAATGGACCAATTTCTATAATTTTGGTATCAATTGATAGAGGAAATTATATCCTCTACTATGGTATCAAACAATTAAGCTTTGGTGGTGCCAATAAGGTTTTCTGGGCCTTGTAACACTTCAAATGAAGAGATTTAATTACGCCACATCTCTCAATTTCCTCCATACAGCTTAATATTTTAAGCGAGTAGGTATATGATATTAATCACCACCTGTAACGAAATTAAAAGTACTTATGATACAATTTCTGCACCATAATGTACATGAAGACGACTGACTATTCTGACAAAATTTCATTGATATAGCTCAATCTCTTCTGGGTAAAGTTTAAAACTTTTTGATACCCCCTCGTATTTATGACTATGAATTTGAAAATGATGACCAAATCCCTAGGTTATTAGCACAGCAATTAATCAAGTTGAGATCTCCCTCTTTTAAATTACTTTGAATGTTACAAAATAATAGACATATTCAAATAATTACATACTAATAATGATAATGATGATGGATATTTTAAATGATAAATATTTTTCTGAAAGAAAAATTGTCCTACAGCCAAATATAACTAGATTAATAAGCACTGGAGTTTTGTGTGATTTTTAACAGCAAAAAATAACGGCAAAGAGCATGATCAGATTTTTTGATAAAGTGAGAAAATACGCGAAACAGGTCAAAAACCTCGAAAATGCGTGATCACCAGTTAACCCTGTTAGTCAAGAAAGAATACAAAAAATGCAATAAAAACGATGCCTTATATATGTTACAAGTCCTATTTCTTACCTTTCTTTTTGGATGCAAAGTTTTAGTGTTTTGATTAAAATCGCGGAAATTCATGAATCATGATGGATTCCAAAAAGCATGTTTGAGTAAAAAGTGTAATCGTACTTTTGTGCGATCGCACAAAACCCCGGTGCTTACTAGATTGTCTGATTATTCCTTGAATTAGTACACATTTCTGTAGAAACTTGAAATTGATCTCTAATTACACCTGCTGATTATGTAAGACAAGTTTCACTCCTAAGTTTTGTAATAAAGCGGGAGGAATAACATACACCCACTCACAAGTTTATCCCCAAAGCATTAGAGAGGCTGATAACTTACAGAACGTGATCATTGGTTTGAGGGTTGCATTCATTTTACATTCATGTGTTCTGGTAGAAACCAATGCCATAATATAATACTGTGCCTGGAGTCAAACCTAGTTATTCTCGTCTAGAGTAACGAGAATTCTATCTGCACTAATCAAGTCTACTTCAATTTGAATCCAGTCCAGAGGCATGATATTGATTCTTCACAAGTAATATGCAAGCTGGTTTTTAACACAGGGAGGCCACTTAATGTTTTTCCAATCCTTAATTGACAAAACTTAACAATTGGTATTATTTTAGGTATAGAACACTTCACATGATAAATGGTATAATTATCAATTTTTGAGATTTTATTTGAAAAAGATCTTTGTCTAGTCAATTAATGTCTTATTGAAACAAATCTTTTATAGGTTTCCCCCAAAAGCACAGGATTGAGGGTCTACTGTTCACTGATCTTGTGTAAAACATGATTTCAAACTGCTTTTCTGGTGGTCTAGTTTAAGCAAGGGTGTGAGAGGCCAGTTGACAAAAACGAGGAAAAGCGTCGTAAAGTTCGGGTAAAAGGTCAAAAATGGGCTGAAATTGAATGAAAAACCTACAATTTTAGCACATGAACATTTTCAAAAACTAGGAAATCAGCTGAAAAGAGGAACTCTCACACCTGTTTAAGGTACCTACCTGCAGGGTTTAGTGTGAATTAAAACAGCAAAAAGCCCAAACCTTTTTTTTTTTTAGATTGTGAAATGCACGGAAAATCAGACCAATTTTAGTTGATAAGATAGGGATTCAGAGTCTACAATAATTATTGACGACAGGGAAGTGATAAAAATATGCATTTCAAACACAAATATCTCTTGAATAATGACACAACACAGGTTTTTGAGTAATCTGTTTTTCCATACATTCATATAATAATGAATTCATTATTATATTATATGAATTCATTATTAGTTCCTGTTTGTTTATTTGTAAATTGAAAATGATAAGTATTTTAGGGAGAATCGTGAACATTCTTGTCAGATCTTGCTTTGCGCAATCCCGCTAAACCTGACCCTTAGTATGGTGGTTCATGTTTTTCTTTTGATGCATTTTCTGAAGATGAAGTTGT